>BQNB010048723.1:6881-35862 GCA_026074375.1 Tanacetum coccineum
TTTTTTATATTTTTGATTATATAACAAGAATGTAACTTTCCCGGTGGAAAGGATCTTCTCGACTTTACTTCAACGAATATCCTCAAAAATCGTTCACGTCTTCCCCGGCAACGGCGCCAAAATTTGATGTGTAGTAAAGCAAACAAATTTAATATACTTATAGTATTAATCCCGTGAAAATTCTTCCCAAAATACTTCTCAAACAAGAGAAATATAAGGTAAAAATCTCACTAAAAATACACAATATGTATATTTTTATCCGGGAAGTATTGTACTCCTCGGGTCGTGTCCCAACGAAGTCGTGAATTGAGATTTGGGAATAATTCGGATTCGAGTTAAGATAAAGGATTTTTGAACTTTTGATTATACTACAAATATAATATCATGAACTAAAAACAATTAACTAATCACGAAATTTAAATGCACGAAAAGTAAAAACGTGAGCTAAAATTGAAATTTAAAATCTAAGGCACTACTTTTAACAAACTTTTTACCTAAAAATCACAAATTTAAAAAGAAAATTATAGGAAAAAGAATTAATTTTTTTTAACTATTTTTGTATTTTTTTTATGAATTTCTAAAGAAAAATGATTTACTAAAAATAAACTTTTTCTAAAAATTAACACCAAAATTCTACTTTTATTTTTCAAAAATACTAGATTTAAAAAGAAAATTATAGGAAAAAGAATTAAATTTTTTCAACTATTTTTCTATTTTCTATGATTTATTTAAGAAAAAGTATTTACTTAAAATCTATTTAAATTCCTAGAAAATACAAATTTAATTGGAAAAATAAGGAAAAATGCTTTTTAACTACTTTAAGTGTGCAGAAATTTAATGGAACAAAAATGCCCAAATTTTATAACCTAATTGAACCCTAATTTGATCAATTAAAATCCTAAACCTAATTTCTTAAAACTAATTTTGAAAATATAAAACTATTTTATTTAATCCTAAAAAGACAGGGTAGAAAATGTAATAAAAGAAAGTAAAGGGTAGGCGGGCAAACTAACTAGAATTTACACTCTAATACAAACGGGCAACCCTATACTATTGCAAAAATTCAAAACAGACCCTACGATTATGCTTATTTTGGATTATCTAAAAAATGAGAATAAGCTAAATCTTAAAACTACAAAGTTGAACTTAAGCTTATACACATCAACTTTAATAAAGGCACTTTCTACTTTTAACAACAGAATAAGCTAAAAAATTAGCTTTTTAAACTGCACAACAGTAACTCAACCTTAACTAACCATTTTAAACTTTGGCTTATTACTAGCTTAATTCTGAATGAAAGTTAAATCTAAAAGATGTTTAATGGAGCTTAAGATGTATACTAAAGATATCTAAAATGTAATAAGCTACAAGTAAACAAGTTTAAGGAGAAATTTGCTTTTGAAAAACTAAGGTTCAAGCTTAAAACTGTAGATAAGCAATTCTGAATAAGCTAAAAAGCTCAATCCTAAATCTTAGAAACCTAAACTTTGAAGGTAAGCTATACTAAGTATGTAGAATTAACCTAGATAAAAGGATTTTTGAATGAACAACTAGAAAAGAGAGATCTAAAGGAAATAAGCTAATGATATTACTGCTGCTAATACCACTTTTGCTAGTACAAATAAGCTAGATTGAAAGCTGAGAAATGAAACTTAAGTGATGACTTTAATAGAACTAATGGGAGTCTCTAAACAGATTCTTATCCTAGATTTAACATCCTAATTACAAAAACTAAAAGTGCTAGAAAAGTAAAGAGCTTAACAACAGTATTAACTGACGTTAATACTTGTTGTAGCTGAGATTACTTGGTTAAAGTACTAGTGGCAGGCCTAAAACTCCTACTTAAATCATACATAACGACTCAAAATGAGCTCTAAATTGTTTTTAAGACACTAACCTCTAAATTTAACTAGCTTAAAAAACTGTCCTGGTGCTAATACAAAGTTTTTGCACTCTAAACTTTGTAATTCTACACACTGACTTCTAAAAACTGTTCTAAACTTGGAATTATGACTTAACTCAGCTGTGTAAAGTGTTTTAACAAAGTTGTGTTGACTTTTAGAGTCAAATATAGCTTAACCCAAACACCCCTTCACCAATTCTGTCCCAACTTTATTGTACTTAAAAACTGTTTTAAAAACTAAACCGGCTAAATCCTTTTATCTACTCACACTAGGATTCATCTACTTAAGCTATCTAAGCTCTAAAAATCCTAGCTTATGTAGAAAAATAAGCTAGTTTATCAGCTAGCCTATTACTACATAACATGACAGAATTTAAAGAAATGAAAACTAAATGGATTTAGACTAAAACAGCTTTAAGCATTTGAGTATTCAAACTAACTAAACAAAGCTGAACAAAATTGAGCACAAATAAGAACAAAGAATTAAGCTAATTGAGTAAGCTCAAATTTATACTAAAATGAAATATACAAAAATAAAACCTGGAATTGAAGTTTCAGGACTTAGCCACTCTATCTGAATGAGTGGCTTTAAGTAAAAAAAACCTATGGGCACCTTGCCTCTAAACCAATGAGCTTAAAGCTCAATAAGCTAAATGTAGCTTATTAACTCCTCAATGCTTCTAAACTTGATCATTATGAATTCAAATGAACAATTTTTGAACTAAAATAGACAAACTCAGTGTTTAACAAGCTTTGAGCAATATTGGAACAATTTTAGAACAAAAAAAATGGAATAAGCTAATTTGAGCTTATTACAAGCTTATTAGCTAAAACAAGCTTAAAATATGAAAACTTGAGAACAACCACAACTGAACTAGTTTGATTACTTCTAAAAGAAAAGTACAAGATTAAAAATAGTAAGTGCAACTGAATTAAAAGTTTAAAAACTTAAATGAAAACGATGAACAGTACACGAAATTTAAAAAATACAAAGGAAATTTTTAAAACTCTAAAACTACTACTTAACTCTTCATCTTTCTTCCTCTTTTATAAGCTGCCAAGCTTCTTTGCATTGTGTTTCTTGTGTTTGTTTGGTGAGAGCAAACCAAAAACCAATCTTGACCCTTAATCCTGTCTTGGAGCCCGAGTCGTAGGTATGGATTGCCAACATGGCATAAAGGGGTTTAGTGGAGAGGGGGTGAAGGTTTGATCCCTTGTGCAAGTATGTGAGGTTGAGTGTTATGGGGAGAGGGAAAAGGTGGGAGAGATGAACAGTGAAAATGGGGTTTTGTGCTTGGGCGGGAAAACGAGTTTTATAGTTTTGGGGGTGACAGGGGAAAGTTAGGGGATTGGGCAACAATGGCCCCTCAAAGTGTTAAGCCTTGTTGCATTCATCGTCCTTGTGTTGTTATACTTTTGGGGACTTGGCAATTTAAGTCCCCAAGGGTTATATAACTAATTGCAGTACAAGTCCTTGTTAGATGTGGGAATTTGACTTTGGCAGTTTTGGCCCTTGGGATATATCTTTGGCAAATAGGCAGTTTCACCCCTTCTCTTTCTTTCTCTCTTTTCTTCTTTTTAAAATAAGTTTAGGGATTTACAAGTTTAGTCCCTAAACTTACTTTTCTTGACTTTTGGCTTCGGGGTTGACTTGGGTTGACTTTCTGTTGACTTTTTCAGGCTTGGGCTTGGACTTTGACTTTGTCTTTTTCCTGCTTTTCCATTCCGAGTTCGGTTTTGTCGTTTTGGCTTCGTTTTTCGTCCTTTTCTTAAATATCCGTTCCTGCACAATACAATTAGCAAAACAAGCGTATATTTGGCATTTTAAGTCCGTTTTTGGTTATTTTAGCTCGTTTTTAAAGGTAAAAGGTATGTGTAATTAAACACATACCAATGTCCCTCCTCATGAGACCAGGCAATAGACCATCATTGTCCTCTCAAAGGAAAGGGGCAGTAGATGACTCACCTACCTCATGGACACTAGCAGGAGCAGTCTTATCCTCGGACTCAATCGTGTTCTCAACCTCGATCACATCCTCAGGTTCTGACTCAGAAGCAGGCGGCGGAGGGTTAAGATGATCCACCTCTTCATAAGGATATGTCAACTCTAGCTCATTCTCATCTTCCTCGATGTCGACTTCTATATCATTTTCTTCTTCTTGGGGTTCTTCTTCCTCAAATTCTTCCTCTTTCGGGTCCTCGTCTTCATCTACTAAGACAGGCTCAAGAACAACAGGAACATCATCATGTTGATTCAGCTCAACAACGGGTACATCATCCACATGATCAGGAGGAATTATGTTCACCATGATAATCTAGAAAATATCATATAATACTTACTTAATAGCGTATCACTTCTTATTCTTATTGGAACACTATTACCCAAAATAACAGTTCGCATAAATGCGCAACAAATAAAAATTCATAATTCGTAACATTCTCGTTCAGTATATACCTTAATTATATTCCAAACATATATAATAATAATAATAATAATCATTATATAATCACATGCCATTCTATGCATACAACACATGCATAAATGTACCAATACATAACAATTTATGCATCCAACCCATGCATAAATATACCTATACATAACAATTTATACATACAGCACATATGTAAATATACCTTTTCTTTCTATATGTAACCAATGGCAAAGAGGAGTCTTGGCATGCGTGTAGAAGTGTTATAGTTTAGGTTTTCAAAAAAAAAATACTCGACCTAGTTCTCTATAACATTGGGCTCTTGATACCACTCTATAACACCCCCATCCAAAGGACATTGGATTGCGCATCAGAATTAGCAATTGGGTGTTACTAAATAGCACCATTTACCAAGATAATAGAAAACGACCCAAATGAGATGTTTAACTGGTATGTGCTTAATTACACATACTTTTTACCTATAAAAACGAGCCTAAATGACCAAAAAAAGACATAAAATGCCAAATATATGTGTGTTTTGCTATTTATGTTATGCAGGTAATGGATATTCACTAAAGGACAAAAACGAAGCCAAAACCGACAAAACCGAGCACGGGAATGGAAAGAGCGTGAAAAGTCAAAATCAAAGTCAAAATCAAAAAGTCAAATAGTCAAAGTCAAAGTCGAAGCCAAAGACGTGTGCATCTTAAATGGGCCAACCAGTACCCACTTAATGGGCCAGATCAGCCCAATATGTTTATTTATTAATATCTAAGTCCAAAATCCATTTTTAATATAAATAAGCCCAAATCCCTTTTAAATCAAACCTGGCCAAAATAACCAAAGCCCAATACACACTTAACCATCGTTAGCCCCAACACCCTATAACTGTTTACACAGTTAGTTCTTAAGGACTAACACTGCTAGTCCTTAGGGACTATAAAAGTTAGCCCCTATAACCTTTACCCCATTACATCTTTAGTCCCTTTCCCCTAACCTCGTTACCAAAATTAATCCCAATATCCCCAAAACCCTTTTCCCGCCATTGTTACTATTCATTATCTCTGTCACCTCGACCCTTGTACCCTAAAACAAACCCATCACTTTCCCACTTGAACCCCACTTCATAAACCAACAAATACACCTTGACAATCCTCTATTATCTCATTCGTTGATGAACAAGGACAAAAGATCAAGGGCTATAATTCAAGAATTTGGAGGACAAGAAAATTGAAGGGCTATGATAAAGCTTTTGAGGCCTCTCTTACAACAAACACAACAAGCACAACAGAAAGCTTGTATTGGGATATAAATAGAGGGCTTATTCTCATGGTTAAGGGGAGTTTTTAGTAGTAATTTAGTTTAGCTTTTTATTGTATTTCACATCTTTTAATCGACTTATTGTAACTTTCTTCAAGAATTGTAAAAGTTTTTAAGTTTAATGAAATTTAAGTTTTTATTGTTAAATTATGTTTTTATGATTAAGTGAATTATATGTTTGGAAATGTTCTAAAAAGCTCATATAAGCTCTTGTTTAAGCTGTTTAACTAAAACAAAAGAAACCTTTATATAAGCTTTGAAGAAAATCACTCCAAAAATCACCACAGCTTATTTTAAAAATCACCACAGCTTATTTGGAAGAAAAGCCAAACCTGGAAGGGCTTTTAAGACCATACGAGCTTGTTGATAAGATCTAAGAGCCATTTAAGCCCTTGTTTAAGCAAAGGGCCTTGTAAGTTTTCATTTTTCCATTTGTAGCTTATTTACTGTTTGCTTATTTTACTGCTTATTACTGCTTATTTATGCTTGTTATTAATGTTTATTGCTTATTTATGCTTGATCATAGTTTAAATCTCTTTTGTTCATGTTTAGTATAAAACTGTCACTTTTAACTTAGTACTGCTTATTTTGATTGCTTATTGTTAAGGGCTTATTAGCAGTTGGAATTTGCTTATTAAGTTTTAACTTTGATAGTTTGCTATCTATCTTTAAAAACCTTAGCTTAAACCAATTTAAATCAAGCTAAAAATGGATTTTAAAAAGTTAAAGGAGTGTTTGGGTTAAGAGGCAAAATGGGCCAAAAAGGGTACAAAACTCTTTTGGGTCACTAAGCCAACTTTACCAAGCTCTTTTAAGTCCTTTTAATCAGTTTTATAAGTTTTTAAAGTCTAAAATCAAGTTTTAAGGTGTTTTATACGAGTTGTCTAAATCTGTGGTTATATCATTTCTTAAAACTGTTGAAATTTGATTATTGCTTAAAAGTTATTTTAAGAACTTGGTTATGCTTCTAATTTGACCATGTATGCAGTAGGAAAAGAGTTGATTAAGTGTTTATGGTCATTTGTGGTCTTGGTATTCAAAATGCATTTTCAGTGTTTAAAGTTTTAAAAAGTCACTTTTTAATTACAAATTTAGCTTAGTAAAAGTTAGTTTTAGATTTTTAAATTGATAGCACAAGCTCATTATGCTATAAGCTCAATCTGTTTGAGCTTAGTTTGGATTTTAAAACTCTTTTGGTAGCTTATTTTGAGTCTGCGAATAGCTAATTGTCTATTTAAAAAAACCAAAAACATAGTTAAAGTAGCTTTTTCTTTAGCCTTTTTCATAGCTTATATGTGTTTCAAAATGCTTATTCTTTGCTGATTCTTGTAGCTTAAAGTATAAACTTGATTTTCCATTTAGGTCATTAAGCTATAAGGATAGCTTATGGACTTTAAAAATTAGCTTAAAAGTAGTAAGTTAGCCTGCTTGTGTGTTGGTTTAAGCCTTATGTATTTAAGTTTTTAAGCCCTTTCTAGCTTATTATAGTTGCTTATTTTAAGTCTTTTGTGCTTATTAGATGTAGCTAAGTGTCTGTTTTTAGCTTATTGGATTTCATGAGTGCTTATTTTGTCTAAATAAGCTAAACAGATTAGCCCTTTTGTCACTTAGTTTTAAAAAAAACCAATATGTCACTTAAGTTTGCTTATTTCTAGCTTATTCTTAGGTTTTGTAAAAAGCTCTTTTTTTAAAGTTTGTTATTCTTGCTTATAGTTTAGTTTTTAAAAAGAAAAAAAATTCAAAAAGGGAAGCCACAAGGGTCGAACCTGTGACCTCCCCTTCACACACCCAACGTTTTAACACACCACACACTACCAACTGCCCTTGGGACTTTTTCATTCATAGTTTGTAACATTTAATATATAACCATTATTTCCAGTTTTAGGCTTATTTCCTTCACAGCTTATTTAGCAGCTTATTAACATAGCTTATTTCCTGTTCTTATTTTTCGTAGATTAGTTATAGCTTAAAGTATTTTTAGTAATTTTCCTGGATTTTTATAAAGTCGTTTATTATTTTTAATATTTTATTTAGATTAAAACTGTTTTTAATTCATAATAAGTAAAATAAAAGTTAAAAAATTTTAATTCTTTTTTCTAAATTATTTTTAATCATTTAGGACATTTAAAAATTAAATTTACATTTGTATTGTGAAAATTTGATAATTTAGGTTTTTAAAGCTCGGGTTTTAATTCCCGTTATCGTTTTCGTGTTTTAACCTTAATTGCTTTCGTTTTAGCTTGTCTTTATTTGTTTTTGCATGTTATTAGTAGAAATAGAATCCCAAATCTAAATCATTGATTATTCAATTACTCGATCACGAACTTAACCTCGATTTTCAATTCACGCCTCGTCGGGATACGACTCGGGAAGGTTTTGGATTTTACTTTGAATAAAAGTAATCTTCATTCTTAAAAACCTTTACGGAATACTTTCCTCACTCTTTCATTATTTGATATTTAGATTTTAATTATATATATGTATATTAAGTTATATATATATATAAGTTAAAATAACGTTCAATCACAAAGTGTTGAGAGACATTTGGGTTTTCGCCCTTAGACTAGTAGTACCATGATCATATAGAACATTAGACTAATGGTTAGGTCTAGATGTTGGCAGTAGAAATAATCGTAAATCATGTACCTATTTTGGGTTGGTTGTAACCGAATTATGCTTTTATTCGTGAAATGAAAAGCTTGTTTTGATTCTCTCGACGAATTCATCTATATTATTATTTACTTGTTCGGGGTGCAAAACACGTTCTACTATTGTATTTTTTCTATATAAACCCTATTTTACATTTATAATAGGCATACCTCGTATCGATCTCATCAGTGTTATGTCTGTAATAAAGAACAATGACTATACACTAACTCTGCTCCGGTATGACCCCCTAAGCAATCGAAGAACTCATAAACCGACGTGTCGAAAAGAAGCGTTGGCTGGTCATGAGGCGACCCGTGCCGCCAATGCTCTCGAGGCTGAGAATCAATGACAAAATGGAAGTGACGGCGATAATGGAGATGGTGAGAATGGAAATGGTGGAAATGGAAATCCAAATGAGAATGGTAGAGGTGATAGACCTGTTGCTAAAGAATGCACATATCAGGACTTCATGAAGTGTCAACCACTCAACTTTAAGGGAACGGAAGGAGTTGTCGGGTTGATAAGGTGGTTTGAGAAGATGGACACAGTGTTCCATATCAGCAACTGCCCAGAGAAGTCTCAAGTTAAGTATGCTACTTGCACCTTGTTGAACAGTGCACTAACTTGGTGGAACCCACACAAGAGAACCATTGGGACTGAGGATGCATTTGCCATGTCATGAAGAGAGCTCATGAAGCTAATGACTAAAGTGTACTATCCAAGGAATGAGATTCAGAAAATGGAAACTGAACTGTGGAACTTAACCGTGAAGAACAATGATTTGGCTGCTTATACTCAGAGATTCCAACAGCTTACTATGTTGTGCACCAAGATGGTTCCTGAGGAAGAGGACCGAGTTAAGAGGTATATTAGAGATCTCCCGGATAATATCCAAGGTAATGTAATTGCTGCAGAGCCCACGAGACTCCAAGATGCTGTTAGGATTGCCAACAACTTAATGGACCAAAAGTTGAAAGGTTATGCTGTGAAAAATGCTGAGAACAAAAGAAGATTGGAGGTCAGTTCAGAGAGACAACCGTAGACAGCTGCCACCATTCAAAAGGCCAAATGTAGAAGGTCAGAATGTGGCAAGAGCCTATATGGCTGGCAACAATGAGAAGAAACTATATATTGGATTATTGCCTCTCTGCAACAAGTGTAAGCTTCGCCATAAAGGACCATGCACAGTGAGATGTGGGAAGTGTAACAAGGTTGGGCATTTGACCCGGGATTGTAAGGTCACAATCTCCACTACTTCAACTCAGAGGGGTCAAGTAGTGAATCAGAGGGTCGTAACTTGTTTTGAGTGTGGAAGGCAAGGACACTACAGAAGTGATTGCCCAAAGTTAAAGGATCAAAACCGTGGAAACAAAGCTGGAAACAAGAATGGAGTTGGTGAAGCAAGAGGGAAAGCATATGTGCTAGGTGGAGGAGACGCTAACCCCGATTCAAATGTCGTCAAGGGTACGTTTCTTCTCAACAATCATTATGCTTTCATACTATTCGATTCGGGTGCCGATAGAAGTTTCGTATCGACTACATTTAGTACTTTGCTTGATATAACCCCCGATACTTTAGATGTTAGCTATGCTGTCGAATTAGCCGACAGAAGAATTTCTAAAACCAATACCGTGCTTAGAGGTTGTACGTTAGGATTATTAGGTCACCCATTTAATATTGACCTAATGCCGGTTGAACTTGGAAGCTTTGACGCCATCATCGACATGGATTGGTTAGCGAACCATCATGCGGTGATCGTTTGCGATGAGAAGGTCGTGCGGATTCCCTATGGAGATGAAGTTTTGATAGTCCAAGGTGATGGAGGCAGTAGAAGAGAGAAGTCGAAGTTGAGCATTATATCATGCACAAAAACTCATAAGTATGTTGAGAAAGGATGCCTAATTTTTCTGGCACAAGTAACGAAGAAGGAAACCGGAGACAAGTCAGAGGAGAAGCGACTTGAGGACGTGCCGACTATACGGGACTTTCCGGAGGACTTACCTGGATTACCGCCAACGCGACAAGTCGAATTTCAAATTGACTTGGTCCCTGGTGTTGCACCTGTGGCACAAGCTCCGTATAGATTAGCACCGTCGAAATTGCAAGAATTGTCTACTCAATTACAAGAACTTTCTGATAAGGGATTTATAAGACCGAGCTCCTCACCCTGGGGAGCCCCGGTCTTGTTTGTCAAAAAGAAAGATGGATCTTTTTGGATGTGTATCGATTACCATGAACTGAATAAGTTGACAGTGAAGAACCGATATCCACTTCTGAGAATCGACGACCTGTTTGATCAGTTGCAAGGATCAAGAGTCTACTCTAAGATCGACCTGAGATCTGGTTATCACCAACTCAAAGTTCGAGAGGAAGACATTCCAAAGACAGCGTTTAGGACACTGCTAGAATAAGCGTCAGAATAAACGCAAGATGAAAGAATACTAGTAAACGCTACGGTCACTATGAGTTTCAAGTAATGCCGTTTGGACTGACCAACGCACCGACGGTATTCATGGATCTGATGAATCGGGTGTGCAAACCGTACCTAGATAAATTCATGATCGTTTTTATTGATGACATCTTTGTCTACTCCAAGAGCAAAGAAGAGCACGCAGAACACCTTAATTTAATTTTAGAGTTACTTAAGAAGGAGGAATTATACGCCAAGTTTTCGAAGTGTGAATTTTGGTTGTCGAAGGTATAATTTCTTAGTCACGTGATTGATAGTGAGGGCATTCACGTAGACCCGGCTAAGATCGAGTCAATCAAGGATTGGGCATCGCCCAAGACTTCGACAGAGATTTGTCAATTTCTAGGTCTTGCTGGCTATTACCAACGATTTATCAAAGGTTTCTCAAAAATTGCCAAGCCTATGACGAAGCTGACTCAAAAGAACATGAAGTTTAATTGGAGTGAAAAGGCAGAAGCTGCATTTCAACTGTTGAAGCAGAAGTTGTGTAGTGCACCGATTTTGGCTTTACCCGAAGGTAGTAAAAACTTCACGGTTTACTGTGATGCTTCTCGTAAAGGAATGGGCGCAGTTTTGATGTAAAGAGAGAAGGTCATAGCCTACGCGTCACGCCAACTTAAGATTTTATGAGAAGAATTACACCACATACGACTTAGAGCTTGGAGCTGTAGTGTTTGCTCTCAAAATGTGGAGACATTATTTGTACGGCACAAAGTGCGTTGTGTTCACTGATCACAAGAGTTTGTAGCATATTTAAACATAAGAGTTAGACATGAGCAACGTAGATGGTTAGAGCTGTTGATCGACTACGAACAAGCGAGATTCGTTATCAACCAGGAAAAGGTTCGAACATGGTGACAGATGCTTGACCGAAAGGAATAGAATAATCCACTAACGGGTTCGAGCTTATTTTTTGAAACGATTAGTCTGAACCTCCCTGTGCAGATCTTAGAAGCTCAGGTTGAGGCGAGAAAGGAGGAGAATTATGGAACAGAAGATCTGTGTGGTATGATTAAAAAGCTAGAGCCACGTGCTGATGGAAACGTTGTTCGTAAATGAGGATATAGTTGGATCCCTATTTTGTGACTTAAGAGAGGTTATTATGCATGAATCGCATAAGTCAAATGTATTCGGAACATCCTAGGATCGGAAAAGATGTACAAGATTTAAAGAAGCTGTAATGTGTCAATATGAAGGCTAGATTGGCCACCTTACGTCAGAAAATGTTATACAGTGCCAAAGTCACGCTGAATACCAAAAACCATCTGGTTTGTTGGTTCAACCCGTGATCCCAGTATGGAAGTGGGAGAACATTACCATGGATTTCGTAACTAAGTTACCAAAAACATCAACTGGTCTAGATACAATTTGGGTAATTATTGACCGACTCACAAAATCTGCTCATTTCTTACCAATTGAAGAACCCGACTAATGGAGAAATTGAGCAAGAACAATATTTAAAGGAATTAGTCTCGAGGCATAGAGTGCGCATGTTTTAGATTATTTCAGAACGAAGACAAGTAAGTTTAACCTCTCATTTCTAAATCGTTGAGTGAAGCCTTAGGTACTCAAGTTGGAAATGAGTAAGCCGAACCATCCACAGACTAAATGGACAGAGTGAGAGAGCCTTCCAACTATTAGAGAACATGCTACGTGCTGTGGATAGATTTTGGAAGGTTGGATAGACACCTACCTTTGGTAGAGTTTTTCTTACAGACAACAGTTATCACATCTAGTATCAAGGCTCACTAATTTAAGCTCTCTACGGTCGAAAATGACGATCGCCTATTTTGTTGGGTGGAGGTTGGGACGCTCAGTCTCACTGGTATCGGAAAAATCGTTCATGAAACAACTGAGAAGAATCATTCAAAATAAAGAGAATTCAAGCTGCCGAGATAGTTAGAATAGCTATGCCGATAGAGTGCGTAATTCCATTAGAATTTAAGGTTGGAGACAAGGTCATGTTGAAAGTGTCGCCATGGAAAGGGGTGATATGTTTCGGCAAACGGGGGAAGCTGAACCCTCGTTATATAGGACCTTTCAAGATTATTGCTAAAGTGGGAACGCTTGCTTATCGACTTGAACTTCCAGAGCAGTTAATCCGAGTTCATAGTACTTTTTGTGTTTCTAATTTGAAGAAGTGTTTCGTAGACGAAACCCTAGCTATTCCGTTGGATGAGATCCAGATTGATGATACGCCTCCATCCATTGAAGAACCAGTTGAAAATTATGGATCAGAAAGTTAAACGCTGAGCATGCACGCATTCCAATCAGTATAAGGTCCTGATGGCGAATTCGAGATCGAGGCCCGAGTTTACTTGAAGAAAAAGTACCCTCACCTTTTCGCAAATCCTTCATCCACGTCTTAAGCTTTGAGGACAAAGCTTCTCTAACGGGGAAGAATGTCACACCCCGAGATTTTCATGTCAATATTTTAAACTTTTCGACTATTATTTTTTGACTTTTATACGTACGTTTGAATGTGGCGGTTAGCCGGGAAGTAAACCCGCGTAAATCTGAAAAACGTCATCGGACGCGTTCCGGCATCGGATATACATTAGTTTAGATATTATATGAGTTATTTTATCTTTTCTAAGTGTTTCGTAGTTTACGATCACTCCCGATATTTATTTTTACGTCTTAACGTTTAAATTGCGTTTTCGCATTTTTGACCTAACGGAACCTCGGAAACTCAAAATCTTTTCGTGTAAACTTTAGTTATCGTCCATCTCATAATTCTAAGTGGAAAAATTATAGTTCATATCCCTCCCCTCTATATATTAGACCCTAAACTCAAACCAAATGCAAACTAAGCCTTGAAATTAAATAAAAGGCATCTTTTCTTGAACTTCCCATGCATGTGTATGAAAGTGACACATGAGGGAGTCCATTTCATGCACACTCATCCATCCAAGTCAAGACAATGCATGCTTACACACTTTGACTTGTAACCTTTGACAAAAAATCAAAAATTTAGACCAAGTATAATGAACCAAGACTAAAAAAATATGAACCATGGTCCTTGTGGCTATGTTTCGGCCGAACCACACACAAACACACTTTTGGTGTGTATTGGTTGGTTGCTTACTTGGTCATATTGTGACTCAAAACCCTAGACCTTATCCTATATAAACCATGTTATACTCATTTTAGGTCATCTCATTCATTTCACAAGTCATAAAAAATTTCTCTCTTCCCTTCCTTTGCTCTCTAGGCCACGACACAAACACACCCTTTTAGGGTTTTCATATCTTTGATTTCTAGCAAGATTCACTCATTCCAAGTTCATTTCTAAGAACATCTAAGGTGTTTTGAAGCATTGGTTCTTTGATTCAAGGGTTTTTCTTCAAGATCCAAGTTAGGGTTTCATATTTTATTAGTGGGTTTTATAGATCTATTATTTTGGGGTATATCTTGTGATTTCACTACTTGTTCTTTATTTTTGTAAGTATCTTGAATCTTTCCTTGTGGTTTTTCTTATATTCTTCTTATATGTTCAAGATCCATATATCCATATGTTGTGTTTCAATTTTTGAAACATTTTAAAGACAAGATTTCATAAATAATGATACTACCTTATTTTACTAGTTAAATATTATGTTTTTGGTGAGATAAGAGTGGAATGAGTGTTGCAACAATAGAAATGAAGGGATTAGGTTAGATTTAGGTGTGGTTTTGTTGTGGATTAGTTATGAATGGAGATTAGGCTAGATTAGACACTATTGTGAAGTTTGGGTGGATTTTGGTTGCGTTTTTGGCAAAAAGTACTTGCTGTCCCAAATTTGTTTTGGGGTTTTGGTCGACTTAAAAATGTTTTCATTAGGCGTAAAAGTAGTTTTCGAAGAGCTTGTTTCGAATAGATAAATTTTTATATATCACACATTAAAATCGGACTTAAAACGGCCAAGTTATGGCCAAATAAAACTTGAAACATTTTTTAACAAAACCGAATGAATAGTTGCTGATGTGAATAGTAAATGAGCTTTCGGATAATTTTGTACTTTCTAAACACTAGCGAAACATATAGTAATATATATATATTGATTAGTATCGTTTAAAGACGTCGTTAACATATTTTAGGAAAAGCGATAAAGTTACTAAAAATAGTAAGTTTGGTAAAATTTAGCGGAACAGACTTAGAAGTTAAGCTATTAAGGCTAGTTAGTGCGTTTTGAAAATATGGAAACTTAATTGATATAGGGGACGGTATTAACGTTCCGAAACTAAAAACTTTCCTAAAATAGAAACTTTCTAAAAATAGTAATTTTTGGTTAAACGCCAAAACTTAACGGAAAACTATATGATTTTATTTTGTCATGATTTGATAATCAAACTAAAGCAAACACACATGGATGTCTTTTGGTGATGAACATATTGTGCAATTCTTGCCATACTTTCCGTGTTTCTGAGACGCGTTATTGTTCTTAGTCGCGGCTAGATTTCTATATCATCTTTTACTTGCGTGATTATCATTTGCTCATTTTTGCTAAGGTGAGTTCATAGCCTCACGTTTTACTACTTTTACCTTACTATTTTGGGGTGAGAAACATTGCTTGTTTTTAAATTATGGACACAGTTACTTTATGTTTCCTTTTTCCTGATTACGTGTTGCCTAAGTAGCGAATAGACCACTAATGCCCGAATTATCATGAACCGTCAATTGCTTAACCGACTGTACTGGTTAAGTAAGCGCGAATATTGTAAATAGATCTATTGGGAGTAATTATCCCTATCCGGGTAAGTAGCGCTTACTTGTTTTGGAGGTCTCGAACAAACGGATATATACCATGTCGGAATGTCAATAGGTGATCCTGGTCAGATACCTTTAGGGCGAGGAATACTATTTGGCATATAAAATGCTTCCTTTTAAATGAGGCTTCGGTGTCATTGAGTTAGTGCAAACGTAATTGCTTTTAATGTAAGTTGTATAGTTTTGAATGTCACGTGACGTACTGTGAACTTGTGGTCCACTTTTAATATTAAATTCAAACCTATGAATTCACTCAACTTTATGTTGACAGTTTTAGTATGTTTTTCTCGGGTACTTAGCTATGGATGTCTTTGCTTGCTTATTGGTGTTGCCTTGCATTGGACCGATTTTCAAGAATTATTATTATCTATGGTTTCTTCGTTGTCAACTTTAAAACCTTTTATTGCTTCAGCATATTATCGTTGGCCATGTTAAAACTTTAACTATTTTATCAATGCAATGATGTTGGTTTTTTAAAGTAACCATTAGTGGTTGTTCTTTGTATTCTTATGTGATGTGTATATGTCGTACGCCCCCGATACGTGTTCTGAATAGGCCCCGTTTGGGGGGTTTGACAGTTTGATATCCAGAGCCAAGGTTATAGCGAACCAGGTAGTATATATTGGTTGGGCTTAAACCAATATGCTGATCTATGTGCTTTTACCTGCTTAGATATATATCTTATTAATATTAGAGTTTTAATATATATATATATATATATATTTATATAAGTATTGTTTTTATGTCATATTTCCATAATTACTTTATTCATCATTTTGCCATATCATATTTTTGCATCATGCTTATCTTCTTGACTTTGCTTGCACGTTGCATGGTTTCATATAAAGAGATTTATATAAACTTGTGCTTGTGCAGGTTATGGCTGCTCCTATTATTTCTATTTCGTCTAATTCGTCTAAGGAGGGCGTGGGCTCTCATACCCCATGAGTGATTCTCTTTGGTGCTATTCCTGCTATTATCCATATTATCCCTGAGGTTCCTATTGTTCCAGTTGACCCTATAGTTGCACCGAAGGTAGGGACACTTTCAGTCGTTTTACCTATCAGGGTACTTGATTTAGTGGACTATTTATCTTCTTCTAATTCTGATCCATCGGAGGATTATTTACCTCCCGTACCAGATTTGCCATTGGTTTCACCCTTTTTATGTTCTGGTGACTCAGAAATAGACGGTGAGTCGAGACTGCTAAGCAGAGAAATAGAGAGGCATGAGTCTCTTACACTATCATCTGAGTTCCCACTTGTACCTGTTGTTGCCCCACCCGAGATTCGTTAAGGGCAGCGATTCTTGTCCGACCCGGTAAGGCTATTCCCTTTGGTCAAATTTATCACACCCACCTTAATGGGCCGCGTAAGTTGTTGACTACGAGGAAGAGAGTTTGACCCATTCCTGCTCGTAGAGTTGCATGGAGGCATGTATCTCATCATAATCGGGATCGTCATTCTTCACCAGATCTCATCTTCTTTTCAGTTCACCTTCAGATCATTCCTTATCCGGATATACACCACCAGACACCACCGATGCTAATACATCTACACCACCGAGATTTGTTCATTGATCATTTACTAGGACTCCACGACGTAGTGAGGCATTTAGACATTAGAGGTCTGCACCATTGTCTACCCCTTACCCACCAACTACATCAGAGTCATCCTTAGGTTCATCTTCTAAGAGGTCATTGGATTCATCCTCACCTTCTTCTGGACCGTCTCGCAAGAGACGTAGGTCCCCTACTGCTTCGGTACCATCACCTACTCATGTTTCGAGGTCGATAGCCCTAATATAATGTGATCTTTTACAGCCTCGCAAGAGGTTTAAGATTCATACTCTGCCAGAGGATAGCTAAGGGAGCATATGAGGTGGATATGCTGATGCATGGCCGTTGCGTATAGGTATTAGTGATGGAGTTGTAGCTCACCCTGAGGATAGTGTAGGTATAAGAGTTGAGATTGCTGCTAGTGATGTTAGGGAGGATGATGAGGAGTTTGAGGCAGAGGCTAGTGCGGCAGACACGAGAGAGATCGTTGTAGATCCATTGGCTATTGGTGATAGTTCTGAGTCTTCTAGAGGAGGTATTCCTGATCTTGAGGATACCATTTATGATATAGTTCACTACATGTCAGAGGTTTGTATTGATAGGATTACTGAGATTAAGACCACTTAGAGACAGTTGGAGACTACTCAGTTAGTGGCTAGTGGAGAGAGAGCTAGTTGGGTTGAGAGGATTGGAAGTTTAAGGATAGAGTACCTAAAGGTTCGAGCCATGTTGAGTATAGAGAGAGATCGGATTGACAGTCTTCGTTGGCACATGGCACTTTCACAGGAGGAGTTTTGTCAGGTTCGTAAGGATCGTGATGATACTCGGAGGAGACTTAGGAGATTGGAGTCATATGTTGAGAGGCATTTGGGTTTTCGCCCTTAGACTAGTAGTACCATGATCATGTAGGACATTAGACTGATGGTTAGGTCTAAGACCTGTCCACTTTGGCCAGCGGCAAACCAGTAAAATTAATAGTAAATTCTTGTCATATTTTGGACTACGTTGTAACCGAATTAGGCCTTTTATTTTTTAATCAATGAAAAAAATGAAAATGCTTGTTTTGATTCTCTCGCATATTCGTCTATATTGTTATTTACTTATTCTGGTAAAACATGTTCTATTGTATTTTCCTATATAAACCCTAATTACGATTTATAATGGGCTATATCTCGTATCGAATCTCATCGTGTGCTATGTCTTGTGCTTAACATGACTATCACTCGTTCTGGTATAACCCTGGAATCAATCAAAGAACTCGTTAACCGATGAGTGGAAGAAGCGTTGGATGCTTATGAAGCGACCCGTACTGCAAATGCTCTCGAGGCTGAAAGTCAAAGCTAAAATGGCAGTAATAGCGAGAATGGAAATGGTGGAAATAGAGGTGGAGATGGAAATGGTGGAGATGGAAATGGTGGAAATGGAAATCCAAATGAGAATAATAGGGGTGCTAGGTCTGTTGCTCGAGAGTGTACATACCAAGACTTCATGAAGTGTCAACCACTCAACTTCAAGGGAACGAAAGGAGTTGTCGGGTTGATAAGGTGGTTTGAGAAGATGGAAACAATTTTCCATATCAGCAATTGTCTAGAGAAATACCAAGTCAAGTATGCTACTTGCACACTATTAAACAGTGCACTAACTTGGTGGAACTCACATAAGAGGACTATTGGGACTGAGGCTGCCTTTGCCATGTCATGGAGAGAGCTTATGAAGTTAATGGCTAAAGTGTACTGCCCAAGAAATGAAATTCAAAAGATGGAATCTGAACTTTCGAATTTGACCGTGAAGAACAATGATTTGGCTGCTTATACTCAGAGATTTCAAGAGTTGACTATGATGTGCACCAAGATGGTCCCCGAGGAGGAGGATCGGGTTGAGAAATTCATTGGAGGACTCCCCGATAACATCCAAGGGAATGTAATTGCTGCTGAACCTACAAAACTTCAAGATGCCGTTCGAATTGCTAACAACTTAATGGACCAAAAGTTGAAAGGATATGATGTAAAGAATGCTAATAAGAAATGAAGATTGGAGATCAATCAAAGAGACAACCATGGACAGCAGCCACCATTTAAAAGACAGATGGTTGGAGGTCAGAATGTGGCGAGAGCCTACATGGCTGACAACAATGAGAGAAAACCATATAATGGACCGTTGCCTCTCTGTAACAAGTGTAAGCTTCACCATGAAGGCCCTTGCACAGTGAGATGTGGGAAGTGTAACAAGGTTGGGCATTTGACCCGGGATTGTAAGGTCACAAATCCCGCTACTCCTACTCAGAGGGGTCAAGTAGTGAATCAGAGAGTTTTAACTTGTTTCGAGTGTGGAAGGCAAGGACACTTCAGGAGTGATTACCCAAAGCTGAAAGATCAAAACCATGGAAACAAAGCTGGGAACAAAAATGGTGTTGGTGAAGCAAGAGGAAAAGCTTATGTGTTGGGTGGAGGAGACGCTAACCCCGATTCCAATGTCGTCAAGGGTACGTTTCTTCTCAATAACCATTATGCTTCTATGATTTTTGATTCGGGTGCCGATAGAAGTTTTGTGTCGACTACTTTTAGTGCTTTGCTTGATATAACCCCCGATACCTTAGACGTTAGCTATGCTGTCGAATTAGCCGACGGGAGAATTTCTGAAACTAATACCATACTTAGAGGCTGTACGTTAGGATTATTAGGCCACCCATTCAATATTGACCTAATGCCAGTCGAACTTGGTAGTTTTGACGTCATCATCGGCATGGATTGGTTAGCGAACCATCATGCGGTGATTGTTTGTGATGAGAAGATCGTGTGAATTCCTTATAGAGATGAAGTTTTGATAGTTCAAGGTGATAGAGACGGCAAAGGAGAGAAGTCAAAGTTGAGCATTATATCATGCACTAAGACTCAGAAATATATTGAGAGAGGTTGCCTAATTTTTCTGGCTCAAGTGACGAAGAATGAAATCAAGGACAAGTCGGAAGAGAAGCGACTTGAGGACGTGCCGACTGTACCGGACTTTTCAAAAGTCTTTCCAGAAGACTTGCATGGGCTACTGCCTATACAACAAGTTGAATTTCAAATCAACTTGGTCCCCGGTGCTGCACCCGTGGCAGGCGCCCCGTATAGATTAGCACCGTCGGAACTGCAAGAACTGTCTACTCAACTACAAGAACTTTCTGACAAGGGATTTATAAGACTGAGTTCCTCACCCTAGGGAGCCCAGTCTTGTTTGTCAAAAAGAAAGATGGATTTTTTTAGATGTGTATCGATTATCGCGAGCTGAACAAGCTTACTGCGAAGAATCGATATCCAATTCCGAGAATCAACGACTTATTTGATCAGTTGTAAGGATTAAGTGTCTACTTGAATATCGACTTGAGGTCTGTTTATCACCAACTCAGAGTTCATGACGAGGATATTCCAAAGACAGGGTTTAGGACACGCTACGATCACTATGAGTTTCAAGTAATGCCTTTTGGATTGACAAACGCACCGGCAGTATTCATGGATCTGATGAATCGGGTGTGCAAACCTTACTTAGATAAGTTCGTGATTGTTTTTATTGATGACATCTTGATCTACTCCAAGAGCAAAGAAGAGCATGCGGAACACCTTAAGTTAATCCTGGAGTTGCTCAAGAAGGAAGAATTCTACGCCAAGTTTTTGAAGTGCGACTTTTGGCTGTCAAAGGTATAATTTCTTAGTCACGTGATTGATAGTGAAGGCATTCACGTGGACCCAACTAAGATTGAATCAATCAATGATTGGGCTTCGCCCAAGACTCCGACAGAGATTCATCAATTTCTAGGTCTTGCTGGCTATTACCGATGATTTATCAAAGGTTTCTCAAAAATTGTCAAACCTATGACGAAGCTGACTCAAAAGAACACAAAGTTTGATTGGAGTGAAAAGGTAGAAGTTGTATTTCAAATGTTGAAGCAGAAGTTGTGTAGTGCACCGATCTTATTGTTACCCGAAGGAAGTGAAGACTTCGTGGTTTACTGTGATGTTTCTCGTAAAGGATTAGGCGCAGTTTTGATGCAAATGGAGAAGGTCGTAGCCTATGCGTTATGCCAACTTAAGATTCATGAGAAGAATTACACTACACATGACTTAGAGCTTGGAGCTGTAGTGTTTGCTCTCAAAATGTAAAGACATTATCTGTACGACACAAAATGCGTTGTGTTCACTGATCATAAGAGTTTGCAACATATTCTAGATTAGAAAGAGTTGAACATGAGACAACATAGATGATTAGAGTTGTTGAGCGACTACGACTGCGAGATTCGTTATCATCTAGGAAAAGCGAATGTGGTGGCGGATGCCTTGAGCCAAAAGGAATAGATTAAGCCACTACGAGTTTGAGCTTTGGTTTTGACGATTGGTTTGAACCTTCTCGTACAAATTATAAACTCTCGGGTTGAGGCAAGAAGGGAAGGGAATTATGGAACCGAAGATTTAGGTGGTATGATTAAGAAGCTAGAGTCACGTGTTGATGGAACGTTATGCTTGAGGAATAGAAGTTGGATACCCTGTTTCGGTGACTTAAGAGAGTTGATTATGCATGAATCGCATAAGTCAAAATATTTAATTCATCCTGGATCGGACAAGATGTACCAAGATTTAAAGAAACTGTATTGGTGGCCAAATATGAAAGCATAGATTGCCACCTACGTCAGTAAATGTTTGACCTATGCTAAAGTCAAGGCCGGATACCAAAAACCATCCAGTTTGTTGGTTCAACCTGTGATCCCAGTATGGAAGTGGGAAAATATTGCTATGGATTTCATTACTAGGTTACCAAAGATGACGTTTGGTCAAGATACAATTTGGGTAATTGTAGACCATCTCACAAAGTCTGCTCATTTCTTACCAATGAAGGAAACTGACTCAATGAAGAAGTTGACGAGACAATACTTGAAGGAAGTAGTCTCAAGACATGGTGTGCCAGTTTCGGTTATTTTTGATCGAGACAGTAAGTTTACATCTCATTTCTGGAAATCACTGAATGAAGCCCTAGGTACTCAATTGGATATGAGTACGGCTTACCATCCACAGACTGATGGTTAGAGTGAGAGAACCATCTAAACCTTGGAGGACATGCTACATGCTTGTGTGATTGATTTTGGGAAAGGTTGGGATAGACACCTACCTTTGGTGGAGATTTCTTACAACAACAGTTATCACACGAGTATCAAAGATGCACCGTTTGAAGCTCTCTACGGCCGAAAATGTAGATCGCCTGTTTGTTGGGCTGAGGTTGGAGACGCTCAGCTCACTGGCCCGGAAATTGTTCATGAAACAACTAAGAAGATCATTCAGATCAAGAAGTGTATTCAAGTTGCACGAGATAGACAGAAGAGCTACGCCAACAGGATACGTAAGCCATTGGAATTTGAGGTTGGAGACAAGGTCATGTTGAAAGTGTCACCGTAGAAAGAGGTGATACGTTTCGGCAAATAGGGGAAGCTGAACCCTCACTATATTGGAACTTTCAAGATTCTTGCTAAAGTGGGAACACTTGCTTATCGACTTGAACTCCTAGAGCAATTGAGCCGAGTTCATAGCACTTTTCATGTTTCCAATTTGAAGAAGTGTTTCGTAGACGAACCGCTAGCTATTTCGTTGGATGAGATCCAGATTGATAACAAGCTTAATTTCATTGAAGAACCAATTGAAATTATAGATCAAGAAGTTAAACGGCTAAAGCAGAGCCGCATTCTAATCGTGAAGGTCTGTTGGAATTTGAGACGAGGGCCCGAGTTTACTTGGGAGCGCGAAGACCAAATGAAGAAAAAGCACCCTCATCTTTTCGTTAACCCTTCATCCACGTGTTAAAATGGGGGAAGAATGTCACACCCAAAAATTTTAGTTTAGTATTTTCAAACTTTCTGACAATAATTTTTTACTTTTATACGTTACGTTTGAATCTGGTAGTTTACCAGAAAGTTAACCCGCGTAAATCTAAAAAACATCATCGGACGCGTTCCGACTTTGGATTTTGATTAGTTTAGATATTATATGAGTTATTTTATCTTTTCTAAGTGTTTCGTAGTTACATATCCAATCCCGTAATTATTTTTAAACCTTTAACGTTTAAATTGCGTTTTTCCACGTTTTGACCTAACGAAACCTCCAAAAACTCGAAATCTATATCGTGTAAACTTTATTATCCGTCCATCTCATGTACATAGTCAAAATATTCAATTCACCCACTTCTCTTGTAATATAATGGATTCCAAAACCCCAAACAAAATGCACCATAATCTTGAAATTAATTCAAACGGCATCTTCTTGAACTTCCCATGCATGTGTGTGAAAGTGACACATGAGAGAGTCCTTCTCATGCACATTTGCTCAAAGTTGACATTATCATGTGATACTTGCACCCTTTGACTTTATTTGACCAACTAAAGACCAACTTATGCATCTAGTATGAACCAAGACTCAAAATTTTGAACCATATGGTCCTTGTTCTTGCTTATTGTCGCCTAACACCACACATACCACACCCCTGTTGAGTGTGTGTTGGTCACAATGGTGCACTAGAAACATACCATATACATAATCTTATGTCCTATAAATACCATCCAAATCCAACTTAAGGGTTTTCATAATCATTTGTCAAGAGCCATCCAATAATTTCTTTCTCTCTCTCCTCTCTTCTTGAAGCCTACGGCCAACAAACACCCGTATAGGGTTTCCATTTTCTTTGATTTCTTGCATAATCCAAGCATTCTAGGTTTATTTCTAAGGTTACCTAAGATGTTTTCAAGTATTGGTTCTTTGATTTACGGATTTTCTTCAAGATCTACAAATTAGGGTTTGGAAATTATTTGGGGTTTTTCAAGATCTAGTGATTTTGGGTATTAGATCTTGTGTTATTTGCTTCTGTTTCTTCATCTCTGGTAAGTATCATGAACTTTTCTTTGTGGTTTTTCCATTATGTTCTTTTATATGTTCCAGATGTGGGGAGGGTGGGGTGGAGGTGGGGGCCGGGTGGGGGGGAGGGCCATTACATCCATATGTTGTGGTTTTAATATTTTGAAATGATTTTTAAAGACAAGATTTCAATAAATAATGGATACTACTTTATTCACTAGTTAAATATTAGTAACTTGGTGTAGATGAGAGTTGAATGAGAGTTGCAACAATAGAAATGAATGCATTTAGGTTAGAGTTTAGGTGTGGTTTTTATTGTTGATATGTTTGAAATGGAGATTAGGCAAGATTATGATACTATTGTGAAGTTTGGTGAATTTTTGAATTTGCGTTTTTTTTGGCAAAAAGTGCTTGCTGTCCCAAATTTATTTTGGGGTTTTGGTCGACCTAAAAACGTTTTCATTAGGCGTAAAAGTAGTTTTCGAAGAGCTTGTTTCGAATAGATAGTTTTTCATATATCACACATTAAAATCGGACATAAAACGGCCAAGTTATGGCAAATGAACTTGAAACATTTTTTCGAACAAAACCGAATGAATAGTTGCTGATGTGAATAGTAAAATGAGTTTTCAGACATTTTTGGACTTTCTAAACACTAGCGAAACATATAGTAACATATATATTTATTAGTATCGTTTAAAGACGTCGTTAGCATATTTTAGGAAAAGCGATAAAGTTAATAAAAATAGTAAGTTTGGTAAAATTTAGCGGAACGGACTTTAGAAGTTAAGCTATTAAGGCTAGTTAGTGTGTTTTGAAAATATGGAAACTTAATTGATATAGGGTACGGTATTAACGTCCCGAAATTAAAAACTTTCCTAAAATAGAAACTTTCTAAAAATAGTAATTTTTGATTAAACGCCGAAACTTAACGGAAAACTATATGATTTTATTTCATCGTGATTTGATAATCAAACGTAAAGCAAACAGCGACATTGTGACTTTTTTGTGATGAACATATTGTGCAATTCTTGGCATACTTTCCGTGTTTCTGAGACGCGTTATTATTCTAGGTCGCGGCTAGATTTCTATATCATCTTTTACTTGCGTGATTATCATTTGCTCATTTTTTGCTAATGGGGAGAGTTCAATAGCCCCAGACCAGACGTATTACCTACTTTTACCTAAATTTTGGGGTGAGAACAGTGCTTGTTTTTTTTTTAAATTAGGACACAGTTACTTATCGTTTCCTTTTCTCTAATTATGTTAGCCTAAGTAAGCGATAGACTACTAATGCCGAATTAATCATGAACCATCTATTGCTTAACCCGACCGTACTGGTTAAGTAAGCCGCGAATGTTATAAAATAGGATTATTGAAGTATTTAAACCCTATCCGGGTAAGTAGCGCTTACTTGTTTCGAATGTCCGAACAAACGGATATATAATCATGTCGGAATGTAAATAGGTGATCCTGGTCAAAAATCTTTAGGGCGAGGAATACTATTTGGCATATAAAATGCTTCCTTTTAAATTGATCTTCGGTGTCATGAGCTTAGTGCAAACGTAAATCTTTTTATGTGAAGTTTGTATCTGTTATAATTGTCACGTGCGTACTGTGAACTTGTGGTCCACTTTTAATATTAAATTCAAACCTATGAATTCACTCAACTTTATGTTGGCAGTTTTAGCATGTTTTTCTCAGGTGCTTAGCTATGGATGTCTTTGCTTGCTTGTTGGTGTTGCCTTGCATTGGATTGATTTTCAAGAATTGTTATTATCTATGTTAACATCGTTGTCAAACTTTAAAACCTTTTATTCTCTTCCGCGTAATTTCTACAAAACTTTCTTCTGCAATGCTTTGGCCGATCGTGGTGCTAGCTTTAACCTTATGCCATATTCCTTATATGCAAAACTATCTCTCGAAACTCTTAAACCTACCAAAATGAGCGTAAGATTAGCCGACAGATCATTCCAATACCCTGTTGGAATAGCTGAAAATATGCTCGTTGAAGTTGGTAAATTCACCTTTCCTGCTGATTTTGTTATTCTCAAAATGGAAGAAGACAGCAAAGTTCCCCTCATCTTGGGACGACCCTTTCTTCACACTGCTGATGCAGTTATTCGAGTTAAACAGAAACAACTCAATCTTGGAGTTGGGACTGAACGAATGATCTTTAATATCGACTCTGCGATGAAACACTCTTACTCAAACGATGATACATGTTTTAGTATCGATGTTATCGATGAAATCTTAGAAGAAGATTTCGATGCTCTTCTAGACGAAGGAAGCAAAATCCTCCATTCCATCGAAGGAACCCTTCTCGAAGAAGAAATCTTTTCTGAATTCGATGAATTCATGGCAATGACTGCCGATGAAAATTCTGAATCTGAATCCGATACCAAAGAACCACCATTTGAGAAAATCACCATCAACACCGATTATAAAATCAAAACATCTCTTGAAGAACCTCCTACGGATCTTGAACTTAAACCTCTTCCTAATAATTTGGAATATGTATTCCTGGAAGAACCATCTTTTCTCCCTATAATCATATCATCTCAACTATCTGCTCAAAACAAAAGCAAACTTGTATCCGTCCTTAAAAAACATAAAGATGCCTTTGCTTGGAAAACAAAAAACATTCCTGGTATCTGTCTGTCATTCTGCAAACACAAGATACAACTTCTGGATGACAAGAAACCAGTTGTCCAAAAACAAAAGGTTAAATCCAAATATGCAAGAAGTTGTTAAGAAAGAAATCATGAAACTCTTGGATACCGATATTATTTATCCAATTGTCGATAGTCCTTGGGTTAGTCCTATTCACTGTGTACCAAAGAAAGGTGGTATTACAGTTGTCACAAACGAAAATGATGAACTTGTCCCAAAAAGAACCATCACGGGTTGGCGAGTATGCATCGATTATCGTAAACTCAATGAAGCAACCGCAAAAGATCATTTCCCTTTGTCGTTTATGGATAAAATGTTAGAAAGACTCGCAAGAAATAAATATTTATGTTTCCTTGATGGTTTTTCTGGATATTTTCAAATTCCTATCGACCATGTAGATCAAGAAAAAACAACATTCACATGTCCTTTCGGAACATACGCTTATAGGCAAATGCCTTTCGGACTATGTAATGCCCCAGCTACATTCCAAAGATGCATGTTGACAATCTTTCACGACATGATCGAAGTATCCGTCGAAGTATTCATGGACGATTTCTCTGTCTTTGGAGACTCTTTCGACAAATTCCTAAACAATCTCAATAAAATGCTCCAGCATTGTAAAGATGCTCATCTTGTCCTTAATTGGGAAAAATGTCACTTCATGGTCAAAGAAGGAATTGTGCTTGGACACAAGGTGTCTAGCGCAGGAGTTGACAAAGCAAAAATCGACGTAATCTCAAAACTTCCGCCCCCTACTAACATCAAAGGTGTTAAAAGATTTCTTGGACATGCAAGTTTTTACCGATGTTTCATTAAAGATTTCTTGAAAATTGCTCGACCTCTAACTAAACTGCTTGAAAAATATACTCCATTTGAATTCAACGATGTATGTCAAAAAGCATTCGAAATATTGAAAGAGAAACTCACATGTGCTCCAGTGATCATAAGCTTTCGTTTGAACTTATGTGTGATGCAAGTGATTTCATAGTTGGAGCTGTCTTAGGTCAAAAAGATGGTAAAAATTTTCACCCGATCTACTTCGCTAGCAAAACTCTAAATCCCGCTCAACAAAAATACACTGTAACCGAAAAAGAACTTATGGCTGTAGTTTTTGCATTCGAAAATTAGCTCCTATCTTATTCTATCAAAAACTATCGTTCACACCGATCATTCAGCTCTAAAGCATCTATTCAAGAAACAAGATGCTAAACTGCGTCTTATTCGTTGGATACTACTCTTACAAGAATTTGACATAGAAATCAAGGATAGAAAAGGTACAGAAAATGTCATAGCTGACCACTTGTCCCGAATTGAAAACGACATGTTAAGTGATGATAGTGAAGTGGATGATAACTTTCCTGGAGAAACCCTTATGGAAATTAACACCAAAGATGAACCATGGTTCGCAGATTTTGCAAACTACTTGGTAGCTAATATTATACCAAAAGGGATGACATATTAACAAAAGAAAAAATTCTTCTCTGACCTCAAACACTACTTTTGGGAAGAACCTTACCTCTTCAAAGTATATTCTGACGGAATGATCAGACGCTGTGTATACGGACCAGAAACCCAAACAATCTTAGATAAATGTCACCACGGACCAACCGGTGGACATTATGGACCAAATGTAACCGCTAAAAAGGTCCTAGACTCAAGTTTTTACTGGCCAACAATCATAAAGGAAGCTCATACTCTAGTTCTACTTTGAGAAGCATGACAAAATACAGGAAATATATCAAAACGTGATGAGATGCCCTTAAACAACATTCAAGTATGTGAAATTTTTGATATATGGGGTATTGACTTTATGGGACCATTCTTAAAATCACATAAGTTTGATTACATTCTTGTTGCTGTTGATTACGTATCTAAATGGACTGAAGTTCAAGCTTTATAACCAATGATGCCCGAGTTGTTGTCACTTTCTTAAAGAAACTATTCTGCCATTTCAGAATGCCCAAACCTCTAATCAGCGACCGAGGTACTCACTTTTGCAACAAAATAATGGAAAAGACTATGAAAAGATATGGAGTTAACCACCGTTTCTTTACATCATATCACCCTCAAACTAGTGGTCAAGTTAAAAACACGAACAAAGCTCTTAAAAGAATTCTTGAAAAGACTGTAAAAGATAATCCTGCTATTTGGTCAAGAAAACTTAATGACGCTCTGTGGGCTTTTCGTACTGGTTACAAGACACCTACCGGTACCACACCCTACAAACTTATATATGGAAAGAACTGCCACTTACCATTTGAAATTGAACATCATGCATACTGGGTCTTGAAGAATTGTAATTCAGATGTAGGTCCAAATTCTTGGATCTGTTTAGCCTTTTGTAAGACAATAGCTAACTT
>BQNB010048724.1:16266-42413 GCA_026074375.1 Tanacetum coccineum
CATAGTCATTTGTATTTATACATCTTGGCTATCATCCTTTATAGGCTGCAAAGATCCATTCAGTTATTTAGGACCTTCACCTTTGCCTCAATCCATTTAGTGAAATAATCGATAGCAACAATTAAGAATTTGACTTTACCTGGTCCTTTCGGGAAAGGTCTGGCTATGTCTATCCCCCACTTATAAAACGGTCATGGAGACGTGATGGGGGTCAAGTTCTACTGCGGATTTCTTAGGACGGGACGGTGTATTTAATAGTCATTGCATTCCCTTATCAAGTTCCTTGCATCCATATGCATCGTTGGCCAGTAATATCCTGTTTGGATTACTTTGGCAACTACAGATCTAGGGCCGAAATGCATGCTGCACGATCCCTCATGTATTTCTCTTAGGACATAGTTTGCTTGGAGTGGTCCGACGTACCGAAGCCATGGTCCTAAAAAGGACTTATTGTATAGGGTTCCATTGATCATCATGGTCCTAAAAAGGACTTATTGTATAGGGTTCCATTGATCATGGCATACTTGGCCGCTTTTCGCCGTACCGCTCTGGCCTTCTTTTTATCCTCCGGAAGGATTTCTTTTGTCAGGTACTCGCATATGGGTGTCATCCATGTATTGCCTTCTTCTTCTACTATGTCAAGAATTTCCTTTTCATCTATGGATTTTTCCTTCAATTCTTCCACGAGCACCTGTTTGTTAAGATGCGCGAAGCTTGTGGACGCGATCTTGCTCAGGGCGTCCGCTTTTTTGTTTTCACTTCGTGGTATTTGTTTGATGGAAAATTCCTTGAAGCTTTTTGCCAGTGTTTTTACTTTGTTTAAGTACTGAACCATGCCTGACTCTTTGGCGATGTAAGAGCCGTTAACTTGATTGGCCACGAGTTTTGAGTCAACATTTGCTTGCAAGTTCTTTATACCCATTTTTTCTGCGATCCGGAGACCGGCTATTAGTGCTTCGTATTCGGCTTCATTGTTAGTGGCATCGAATCTAAACCTCATGGCGTATGTAAATTCTGCCCCTTCCGGATTTGTTAGTATTAGGCCTGCCCCGGAGCCGTCTACGCAGGACGAGCCGTCCGTGAACAACGTCCACGGCTCCGGTAGTACTTCCGGTTCTGCCATGAGTTCGTCCGGAGACTCCTCTTCCGGTCGTTCCACAATAAAATCTGCCAATATTTGGCCTTTGATTGCGGTCCTTGGTCTATATTGGATGTCATATCCTTCTAACTCGAACTTCCTATAGAATGTACTGGAAGAGAAAGTAAATTTAGCAATCCACCTGGAGTACCCTGAACAGACGGTTGCCATAGGATTCCTATAGGTGGATTCCTATAGAATGTTACAGAGTAGCAGGTGGATTCCTATAGAATGTGCTATGATCTGCGGGAGGCTGGATGCTAGGTCCGAAGATCATAGCACATTCTATAGGAATCACCCTGCTACTCTGTAACGTTACCGTGCCGCCTTCAACAGGAAATTTCAACATTCCGTGTGCTGTTGATGGTACAGCGCGGATTTTTCTTATGCCCGGCCTGCCTATTATTGCATTGTGTTGGGATGGTGACCTGATAACCATGAAGTTCATCCATGCGGAGGTGGAGTGTACTTCATCACCTATTTTTACTAGCAAGACTATCTGTCCCAGTGGCCAAATGGTCTCTCCGCTGAATCCAATAAGGTGAGTGGTGGCTGGAACCATTTGATCCCTTATCTCCTTGCGGAGTTTTATGAAGCAATGTTCATACAAGACTTCTGAGGGTGCTCCACCGTTAATATATACCCTATGCACGAAGTGTCCGCCCATTTCGACTTCGATGATCATCGGGCCTTCCGTCCTGTCTTCTTCACTCAGAGGTGGGAAAGACATTGCCGTCTCCGGAGAGAAGCTCTAGGTAATCCTGGGCTTGGCCACTTTTTCCCATGGTTGGATCATCAGTATAGTCAAAGGTTTATCCTTTCCGGACGCTTCCCCTTTTTTCGATGCTTTCGGCTTGTCGTTCTGTTTTAATTCCTTGATGAATTGCGACAATTTTCCGGCCTTGATCATTTCATCTATTTGCTTACTCAGCTGCATGCATTCGTCTGTGCTATGTCCCATATCTGAATGAAATTCGCAGTATTTGTTCGGATCCCTTTTTTCCACCGGAGTTACCATTGGGGGTGGAGCTTTAAACTTCCCTTCTTCCAAAGCGAAGATTTCTTTTGGCGTTTTGGTAAGGAGTGATAATCTATATGGCTTACAGTCCGGTTTTTGTTTGTTTTTGAAGTTTTTCTTGAAATTCGGTTTGTTGGCCCCGTCTGCCGGTTTCCATGATGAAGATGCTTTTCTCTGGCCATGACTGAGTGCAGCAACTTCCCCTTGTAGGAAGGACGTAGTCATTCTATACATTTCGTCCATAGATCTCGGAATCCTTTCATATAGACGCTTGATTAACCCAGGGTGGGTTATTCCATGCATAAACCCGGAGATTCTCATGCATTCCGAAGCTCCTTCTACGTCTAGGACTTCTGCCTTATACCTTTCCATGAAATCTTCCGTAGATTCTCCGTCTCTATGCTTGATGTGATGTATCTCCACCGGATCCTTGATATGCTTTGTTTGCTGAAGATAGTTTTCCCTAAACGCTGTCCTTAGATCTTCATAGCTATCGATCGACTCTTTTGGTAGTTTGTCAAACCAAACTCTGGCATTCCCGGTGAGGGTTGAGTTGAACATGTGACACCATGTCGGCATTGCCCAACCTTCTGTTTTTATGGCCGATTGAAATAACTTTAAGTGATCCTCCGGATCTCTACTTCCATCGTATGTTTTGACATGGCTGGGCATCCTAGTCCCCGGGAGACTAAAATGCCGGATCCGGGGTGTGAAAGGATTTCTTTCCTCACATGTCCAAGGCTGGGAAAGATCATCTTCATAGGTGTTTGATCTCTTCCTTCTTGACCTAGATTTCCAGTTACCCCCTTCACTATCTTCACTTTCTGAATATTGGCTAGTCGTACGAGATGGTGTTCCCTTTTGTTGATGCCTTCTTGCTTCTACCTCAACTCTTTTTGCTTGGGGACTCCGTTGACGACTGTTAGGATGTGCGGATGTAGCTGGCTCCTTTCTTCCCAACCTATTAAACACGCCTCCTTCTTTCTGTGGCCGGAGCCGCGGTGAAGGGGATCTGTACTTCTTAAGCCTTTTGAAAACACTGGCGTGTGGTGATGGGCTTCGAGAATACCTGCCTCCGTGCCTCCTTCTAGGTTCTGTTCGAGCAGTTGGTGTCTTAGATTCAGAGTAGTGCGATTCTTCATGGCTTCTTATTTTAATTCCGGACTCTTCACCATAGATCAGTCGTGCTTTCACCGCGTTGAGTTTGTCTTTCTGCTCTTTTTCTTTTTGCATCTTTTCGGCGATGAGCGGCAAGAGTTGGTGGTAATTTTTGTCGCACATTTCCCTAAGAACCTCATCAGACATAGGTTCCTCAAGACCCTGGGGACCATTCCTTCCCCCTGTGTTCCTCACGGCGGACGTGGGATTGTTTGTGATTTGTTCGTGAGTGCTCATGGTGAGTTTTTTAGAGAATCGTGGTTGCGTAAGGGTCCCACGGATGGCGCCACTTGTTAGTACAAAATTCGTGTCGGGTTTAGTAGTGTCAAAGTCCTTTGTCGGGTCGGGCCTCCAAATGACTTGAATGCTTGATCTTGTACTAGAGCAAGAGAAGTGATGATTTTCTGCACAATTAAAAGTAAACCGTTAGCCTTACCGTGGGGACGGACCCCACGATTAGACTCCGGCGTGAGAGTAAGTATTCATATTGTCAGAGTATATGTCAGAGAGAATAAGAATATCTGTGTACTTTTTGAGGTGTATTGTGATCCCTATTTATATGTGTCTAGTACTAGGGTTTCCTAGTATTTCGGTTACTTTAGTAGTGGCCGGAGTGGGTCCCTTGTCGGGCAAGGGTCCGCGACAATCGTGTTGAACGGATGCAGATGTTTTCCGCGGACGGATCGTCCTATAGGTGGATCCGCGGACGGATTGTCTATAACTGGATCCGCGGACGGATCACTGGGTTCGGGCCGAGGCCCACGCGAGATTGGGTTTTACTATGGCCCGTTATTGACAGGTTGGGCCTAAAAGCCCGAGTAATAATGTGGCCCAAGCCCAAAGGCTTGGAACACCTAGTATACGTCATCAGTGATGTTTGGCACCACTCAAACATGTTACAGTATTTTTTTAAAAAGATCAAAACGTGAACTATTATTGTGTCACTAACTCGATCACTAAGGAAGAAATTTTCATGTAGAATTTGTATTTATTAATTGTTAAAGGTTATGAAAAAAGTAATAACTAAATCATGTACGAACCGGCGGTGGATTACAAAAACAATAATGGAATTGGAAGTGATCGACAGTTATTGAAATGAAAAAGGAATTAATGGAAGTGAGAGTGAGGACATTGAGCAAATCACGTTGAAGTCATAAATTAATCAAGGGCAAAATGGTCTATTCATAATATTTTTAATGTGTATAAATCAAAATGCTACGTGTACATATCAATTCCCATAATATTAACAACCCAAACTCTATATTGCACCCTCAGCTCATTACACACACACAAAAACAAGAAAAGAGATTTTGTCTTGCAATTGTATAATAAATAATAATACACCCAATTCCCTATACATCTTGCAAGTCAAATATCTCACTTTCATCTTCTTCTTCTACTACTACTACTATACTACGACTATATGCTACAAGTAGCATCCTTCAAAATGGGTGAAGAACTTTCACAAGAACTATTAGCAAAAGCAAGATGCAAAACAAGAACATATTTAAGCACAAGAATATATATACCACTTCTTCTCATATGGGTCATCTTAATCTCCACTTATCTACCACAATATTCAGCCCATCATGCCCGCCCTAGCCGTAATGCCGTGTTCTTTAAAGCCACGCTACCAGATTTCCATGCAGCACCACGAAGAACCCGACAAGCTAAAGAAGGCGATTATTTGTCGTATGATGAAGATAAAAGATTAGTTCACACAGGTCCAAACCCTCTTCACAATTGATTAGTTTAGTAAATTAAAAACCTATGTTACATGCTAATGTTGATTATTCTATAGCTTTTGGTTTTAGATTTTTTTTTGTTTTATGTTTGGTTTTTTATGGTAGTATTTAAGTTATGTAGAATGTAGGAACAACAACACTATTCTGTGTAAGTTCTTTCTGTTATCATCTCATTCTTTTACTTTATCTACGTTAGAATTAATGGTAGCATTTATAGGTTTTAGGCTTTTCAGTCCATGTTTAACAAGCCAAAAATAGTTATATACACACAGTGTGTATATATTTGTGGAGAGAGATGGAATTTAGTGCTGTTGTTTTCTTTAATCAGTATTGTATCTGAAACCTTCTGTTGAAAAAGTAAATGAGTTTTTGTGTATTGAATTTGATGAAGATACCTCTCCTGCCATGCCATTTAATTTACTGTTTTCTTTCATGTGAGCGATGTTTCTTTGGCAAACAAAGCTTTGACTTGCTGTTTTGAAATTGTTTAAATTATCAGGGAGCATGTGTGCATTTTGGAAATACAATATCAGTTTTGGCAAATAAAATAAAATACAATATCAGTTAAGTTCCTATATTTTATAACTAACATGAGTAGCATTGATTCTTCTCCCTTCGTACTACATGTTCACATTATTTTTTGTCTATAGCAGTATCTATAAGGTATTATTATACTTCTTCATGAGAACATGAGTAATAATAGAGGTTTAAACGAATCGAACTGAGTCCTAGCTTTACGGTGCTCGAGCTCGGCTCGTTTAGTATTGGTGAAGCTCGAGTTCAAGTTCGGCTTGTTTCGAGCCTTTTTTGTCAAACTCGAGTTCGGCTTGTCACTTATTCCAAAATTAAGCTTAAGATAGGCCGTCTCTCATCGTCTATGAGTAAATATATTTTATTACTTTTATAAAACCAAATTATATAAAAGAAAGTTGTTTGAATAGAACTTTAGTTAATGTATTTTACTGAAGTGATATTGGCCGCGCATTACAGCGGGTGAAAATTTATTTCGTAACTACAAAGAAATGTTTTACAATGTATTTTCCAAGAAAAAGTGTTAAAGAATAATAATGAAAATGATGTAAAAGAGTATAAATGTAAGTATTTTATGTATTTTAGGTCAATTTGTTATAATACTAAAGTTATAATGGTTAATTTGTTTTATTTAATAAGTTGACGGGTCATTTGATTTTTTTAACAAAGTTGAGGGAGGTATTGGTGCATTTGTGAACCTGAGTTTACTTCATGGATAAGGGGTGAGCACAAAAAACCGAATAAATCGAAAACCAAAATTGAACGGAACCGAAAACAATCGAACTGAACTAATAACCAAACCAAATATGCCAAAACCGAACCAAACCAAACTACAAATTTGGTTTTCGGGTTAGATATGGGTTTGACAACCTAAATCGAAAACCGAACCGTAAATCAAATTTATATAAATATATCTATTTTTATATATTTATATATGTGAAAAGCAATGTTTTAAAACCCGGGTTGACCCGCCTGGTTGAACGGGTTGAACCGTGAACCGGTCAGGTGACCGGAAGCCGGTTTTAGCCGAAAAACCCGGTTGAACCGCCTGTTAAACCGGTTGAACCGTGACCCGGTGACTCGGCCGGGTCAATTTAAAAACCGATTTTTAAAACATTGGTGAAAAGACCATTAAAATTTTATCCTAATAAAAAAAACATTTTTTATGGTTGAATAATTTTTTTTACGAATAATTTTTTTTACTAAATATCTATGTAATTATTATTTTTAAATAAATGATGTCATTCGGGTTATTCGGGTCAACCCGAAAACCGAACTGAATTCAAATTCGGTTTCGGTTCGGTTCGGTTTTCGGGTTGACCCAAAAAAATTTAACCGAACTAATCGAACAACCCGATAATCGAACCGATCAACAGCCCTAACTCACGTTACACATCTGATTATATACTTTCTCCGACCCAATATTATAGTCATTTTTTTTTATGCTTTAAATACATTGTTTACTATTAAAAATAAATATAATAATTTAATGTAGGTTAATATATTATCTTTATTTGATATTATTATTACAAAATTTAAAAAAATTAGTAATTTATTCATTTAAATGTAAAACCGTCCTTTAATAAAAAATAAAAAATAAAAAGCTATAAAGATTATGTTTTTCTTAAACTATGTGTTTAAAAAAAACATTGATTGCTTATTTATCTTAGAATCTTATATAATACTACCGTGCATAATTATATATGTTATACCTAAATGCTCGTTTAGTCTCGCAAACCATTTGAAGTTCGGGCTTAAACTTGTTTATTAAACAAGCTTTATGTTAAGCTCGAGCTTGAATCAAGCTTTGAACGAGCCATACTTGATGACGTATAATATGAGCACCAAGCTTACTGGGCTTAGTTCATAATATACGCACATGGGCCCAGGCCCAATACAATACATGTTTACGGGCGTATATGGCTTTTACAGTCACGTACAAGGATTTCAATGATCATTACTTCCCTTCATGTGGTCCATGTGCTTGGGGCAAATTTGTTTCTCCATAATCAAATGGATAAAGACATATAAGGTCATTAACTGTTTCCATTTCATGGGTCCTTGGTTACTTGGTTTAAGGACAAACTTGACTATTCATAAACAAGCTAGCTAGTCTAATGACTTTAGTTTTTAAAGGAGAGAAGATAAATTACAAAGAGCATGAATGTCCCATAGAGGACAAATGTATCTTTTTACATACAAAAGGAAAGGCGCCTCCATTCTTTGTATATCATGTGTCCATATAGGTCTTTCCTTTTTACCTTATTTAGATGTAAATGTGTCTTTCCACAAAGTAACAACCATAAAGACCATTTATCTCCTTCACCTTAATGGGTCCTTATGTTTGACCATAATTAGACACAAACACTGCCTTTATATTAACGCATAAATGCAAAGGGATTACAATCCTTTGTATCTTTTTTTGATGAAGTTATATTAATTGATGCTTCGACATCACATGTTTGAGGTTGATTTGATACTAATTAAAGAATGATGACTACTCCTTGCATAAATTATATGCATATGGTTCATTCAAACCGAATTAAGGGCATATGTGTCTTTCAACATGTGAAGAATCAAAGCATGCAATTCAACCCTTTACACAACCTAGTCCCATAAATCAAAATGCTAGGCTCACACCATTTTTACAAACAAACATTCACACCCACATGTGGCATGTGAGATGTACCAATTAGGTTGCATGAAATTTTGTCTTTCTTAATTTTTACCCTCCATAATCATATGTCACATGTGGGTGTGAATGTTTGTTTGTAAAAATGGTGTGAATCTAGCATTGCTCATTTTTTATACCATAGTGAGGAGTGCAATTTTTTCTTTCAGAAGATTGTATAAATAGAGCAATTGCGTTTCCTTTTATGATCCATGTTTCGATCCGAATCGGTGTAAACTTTTTCTTTTCATGCTGAAGTACTATCAAAGATATATTCATGTATATACATACTATAATATAATTCTCTTAGTCCATGGCTCATAACTTGGCACCGATAAAATTTGCTTTAATGTTTAACATTTTCTTCAAGTAAATATAGATGTGTTAAATATCATGTGGATGTCTCAGAATTGACTTCAAATTTTGTATTTTAGTCACTTAAGTATTACTATCAATGTGGTACTCAATAACAAAAGTTTCTTTTTTTGATACTTAAATATATTATTTGGCATACAATGAGCAAAGGCTATTGTTTGAATTTTAGCAGTTGCAATTTGACTAGGCTTTAGGGTGTTGTTCTGGTCGGAATTCTAGATTACTAGTATCGTTGTAAGTCCTTGAATCTTGCTAGTTTCATTTTTATTTATATTCTCCTTAGAAAAAAAAAATGAGCAAAGGCTATTCAACTCGTTACATATGGTTTTGGTTCTTTTTTTACGTTAGTCTAGTACATATTTGTCTTCTAATTAAAGAGTGTTGTATTATGACATTATTCTTTCAGTTCATAGTTTGACCTCAGTAGGGACAAAGTAGTCTTTTGACAGAAGTGTAAATATAGTATATTCTAATTAAGTCATCTTCAACATTTTGACTTTGGCCATAAATTGAATATTGACCCTTCAATGTCTAGCTAGTGATCTTTCAATTGTTATTAATCTACTTAGATGCAAACTTGTCTTTATTACTAGATTGTATGAAGACAATAATCCTTTCATTTCATTTACCCGTGCTTTGACCTCCTCCAATGGGTGAATTGTCGCATTCACATCTATTGTAAGCGCATTGTAACTCTCTTCGTTCATGGCTCATATTCCAACTCTAGTAAGAAGCAAAATGGAGCCACATATGGCTTTCATAATTATTGTTAAGAACCTACTGATTTTATGTACACACGTTATTAGTTGTAGTTACTTGTGTACCTACTTATAGAAGTTTTCGGCTTCGCCTTTGGAGAGACAAAGTTTCATATCTTATGTGTTGGAAACAAGTTATGTTCTTTCACGAGCTGTATATCGACTCTGGATAGGGGGAAACTTGCCTTTTTGCGTATTAATAAAAGTAAGAGGTCAATACAATACCTTCATGTAACTGTGTAAGACTGTAAGGTTATGTATCTTAGGGGCAAATGAGTCTTTTCAAGATTAAAAATACTCGGTAAACGGATGAAGTTGGACATGCTTAAAGAGGGCAAGTCTTATTTACTACGAGACCTAACATTTTAATCCATATACAACCATATACCATGGTATGGTAACCCTAGGTAAGGGGGTATAATTGTCATTTGGGAAGAGGGTGATTGAGTGATTAATAATTATACCTAAAAGAGCCTTTGTATGGTTGACATAAATGCCATCAGTAGCAGTAATTTTCACAAAAGTGAAGCCTGTCTCCCTCAAGCTGCACACTTTCTCAAGGCTTCTACTCCTCCACTGATTATTATAATATCCAGTAAAACCATCCCATCACTATATGACAAATGAAAACAAACAAAATCATTCATGAATAAAATTTACTAGTAATTAAATTACAGAAACATGTAATCTAGTTAGGTGATTTTTTTTTTTTTAGTTTAAGTTCTTGAGAACATGACTGAAAGGTAAAAATAACTTCAATTACCTTTCGAGGGATCAGAAGTTAATTAAACCTAAACTAACAACGTATAAAAGATAAAATTTTGAGTTATTTACTTAAATGGTCATGTGGTTTTTCGGATATAAGAGTTTCAATCTATTTTTTATTTTGAAAAAAATTTCGGATTCAGTCCTAATTTATGACATCCCGTTTCTTAGCTGACTATGAGGTTTGTGCTAACTGACACACATATATATATATTTTAACCAGGTAACTGAGATCTGCCCTCTTCAATTACAATATTTATACATCTTACTCACTAATGATCGAAATATCAGTTATGTTAATTTAGCATGATACAGGAGAATTTCACACATTTAGATGTTCAATATCTAGTGAGTGGTGATCTAAGCTTTTATTAGTTCAGAAACATTGTAAAGATCTTTCAGATTTGACAAATCAACCTCTCTTTATTTTTTATGTTTAGCTTGGCATGATTGGCTAAAAACACCTTTGTAATTTTTCTAGCTTCTTGCTAGTTGTTTCTTTTTTTTATATACTCATTTGCCGTTCAAAAAAAAAAATTTGAACGAGAATTGACGTACCGAAAAATATATGCTTATGTGATTACGAAAAGTTAACTATGTACGCGAACTCCACGATAAAAGTTTTGCTGCTTATATTACGACTCGGTAAAAGTAGCATGGTCGAGTTTATAGTAAAATTTGTACCGTGGCCAAAGTCCGTATTATCATTTACTGCCACAAATAATTCATATTATTTTCTGCAAACGGCTGTCAAGTGTCAACTTATTATGTCAATGAGTTTAAAAGAAAAGAACTGATAATAGTCGGGTACATTTTGGGTGGTCAGGAAAGGGTCGGAGACGGTTTCGAGATTAACCCGATAAAACTGCGTACATCTTAGTAAAAAAGGCTCGCCCTTATCACATAACCTAGGGAAAACTGCATCCATTTACCCGGATCTACTCCACCATAAAACAATGACTTAATATATGACAAATTTGAAGAATAAAAATAAGCAATGTGTATGTTGTATTATGTACACGATGTGCATGCCAAGATAATCGAAAAGATAAAATAATTTTAAAGCCAAAAAAACTGAACATATTAATGAATTCACCTTCAAGCTATTCAAGAAGCATTGAGACGTTTTTGAAGATGATATCATTTTATGTGTTAAAGAATTTGAAACTTCATCCATGATACCACGAGGTTGTAACTCATCTTTTATGACTTTTGTTTCAAAAGTTGATGATCTTCACTTAACCATAAATGATTTCGACCTATTAGTTTAATAGGCTATCAATATAAGATAATCGCTAATCTTGGCTATAGGGTCATTTCATCAGTTGTGAGGAGGTTCAAATGGCTTTTGTTAAAGCACGATAAATTATTGATGGTCTTTTAATTGTTGACGAAATCATCTTTTGGGCAAAGCGTTATAAAAGGAAATTTCCTTATAAGGTTGTTCGATACATTAAATTGGTCTTTCTTGAATTATATCATGTTTCAAATGGGCTTTAGTTTAAAATGGATGAATTGGATTCATGCATGCTTAGGTTCGGCTTTCGCCTCGGTTTTGATCAATGGCTCTCTTACTCCGGAATTTAAGATGGAGAAGGGTCTTCGTCATGGCGACCCTCCTCCCCCCTCTTATTTATTATAGCATTAGATGAAATGCTTTTTTCTCGACTGTAACTTTTTTAACACAAGACATTACCCAAAATGACCTTCTGTTACTAATGAAGTATTCTTTTATAATTCATTAAAGATACATACCTTGAAAATATTTTTAAATGAAAGTAGACTCAAAGGCCTTTCCGTCGATAAGTACCTTAACTTCTAACATGACCAAATTTATGTTATGTGATTGTCTTCGAAGATTTGATCCAGAAACTGGACATAATTCATTTATTACTCTGACATAAGCTTTATGGCCCATATGCCTGAATTCCCATATGGACTAGTGCAACTGCAGAACTTTACAAAGAAAGCTATATTTTTGCATTTTTCTGTACTCCGAAAACCGTATTTCTGAGAACCGAAAATTAATAAAACTTTCCCGAAATCTTTAATATAACATATAATATATTTTTATAAATATACTTGGTCTAAATGACCCACGGAAACATACTTTACGGGGGGTGTTCAAATACGTGTTTTGACTCACTTTCAAATACATCTCTTGTTTCAGAGTCATACATGAGTTCTACTTGAAACTTTTATATAAACATCATTCGAGACACATTTACTTCAACTTTCGGGGTTCAACAATAACATTGATTGAGCTCAACATAATACTTTCGTTACACCACCTGTACTAATTCTCATCTAAAAAGTACCCAATTCTTATAGCCCTTTACATGACTTTACCTTCTTTGCATTGAGACACATACAAAAAACCGAACTTGACCATTAAATCTTAAGCTTTTGCTTAGTAAGTTATTTGTACATAATTTTATTATCACACATCTAACATAATCTAATAAATCAGACATTACACTCATGTCTATCATACTTAACCCATTCACTACATACCACTTTGCCATATTGATACACACTAATCTTCAAACACTTACATACAAAGCATCATAACTGAATGAAGCTAATCAACACATCGCTATTCATCATAAACCATATACATACCTTGATTAGTCACATGATTAAACCAAGAATCATCTTTAACTAGAGCTTAACTAGCCTAGTTCCATTTCCACATTCAAGTCTCTATTTCATGCTTCTTAACCACTTAACAATCAATATACATAAGACAATTAATCATTCATATATCATAACATATTATAACTTGGTTACTTACCTTGGATCTAAGCTAAGTTTACCAATAATTTGTCACTATTTTCCTTGCTTGCATCGTAACCAAGAATCATCAACGCACTTATATAAACACTCATAATTTATATTATAATCAAGGTTATCTAAACCCACCCATAACCATAACCAAATATTATGATCATGACCATAAATTACATTTCAACTTAAATCATTAAAGAACCTTAACACATTATCACAAACACCTCAATACTTGTTTTATAATAGCAATTAATCAAAATCTTCAAATTTGAGGGCATGAACCCTAATTCATAATTTACTAAACAAATCAAGACATAAAGATAAATTACTTGTAGGATCATTGCTATGGACTAACTATTGAATTGGGGACATAATTTCTTCATCACTAGTTCACCAAGTCGATGCTATCGTTATACATTATACTATGGTCCCTCAAGTCCTTTCCTTTTATATTTGTTATACATAATACTTTCTAAAACCATTTACATAATACATTAACTTACATTTTAACTATGAGGTTTGACTAACAATTCACGTATAGCCTTTAACTTATAAAAGTAGTTGAACTTACTCAATGACATACATGTAATTAGATGCCTAAAAATAGGTTTTGGGGTGTTACATTAGAAGCTCTCAATATTGTTCTTATGGAAGCAAAAAATAAACAACTCTTTTAAGGTATTGAAGTTGGAAAAGACGAGGTTAATGTTTTCCACATTCATTTACGGATGATGCCCTTATCATGAGAGAATGGTCTAAACTAAACATACAAAACTTGTCAAGATCATATAATGATTTAATGAAATGCGATATGAAACTAGATTATATGTGGAGATAAGATAGTATCGTTATACATTAGATGTTATCGTTGTACATTAGACGTTCAATGGATGAGTCGATATGTTATTGTTATACATTAGATGTTCAACGCATGAGTCGATATGTTATCGTTGTACATTAGATGTTCAACGGATGAGTCAAGATGATATCGTTATACATTAGATATTATCGTTGTACATTAGATGTTCAACGGATGAGTCAATATGTTGTCGTTGTATATTAGATGTTCAATGGATGAGTCAATATGTTATCGTTGTACATTAGATGTTCAATGGATGAGTCAAGATGGTATCGTTAGACATTAGATGCTATCGTTGTATATTAGATGTTCCATTCGATGCTATCGTTGTACATTAGAGGTTCAATGGATGAGTCGATATGTTATCGTTGTACATTATATGTTCAACGAATGAGTCAAGATGGTATCGTTATACATTAGATGCTATCGTTGTACATTAGATGTTCAAAGGATGAGTCGATATGTTATCGTTGTATATTAGATGTTCAATGGATAGTGTGTTGACTTCGTTGACTTTTACTTGTTTAACTATATAAAAAAACACTACGTTTTCTAGTGCAGCCGTTGACTTTTAGTCGTTTAAAAAAACACTACGTTTTCTAGTGCAGCCGTTGACTTTTAGTCGTTTAAAAAAACACTACGTTTAACTATATAAAAAACACTTCGTTGACTTTTAGCCGTTTAACTATTATAATGCTTGAACACATGCCAATGAAAACCATTTTCTCCTTAGTTCGAAATGACAAACTACTCCAAATCAAGGTTTCCATTTTCATTGAGAACTTTGTGAAGTAGTGCAGCCGAATTAACTGTGTGTTGTTCCGGATGCATATACATATCCATTGTTGCCTTGAGTACACTTATCTTTCCAAGCAAGTGCTTGCAGTTTGAGCACTCTGTATTTCTTGAAGATCCTAGAGAATAGTTTGGAGGTGTTGAAGGTCCCGAAGAATAGCTTTGAGGTGTTGAAGCTCTTAGAGAATAAATTAGAGTCGTTGAAGGTCCTACAGGATAACTTAGAGTCGATGGAGCTCCAGGAGAACTCATCAATTGACGGAGTCGTTCCTCTTTCTATAAAAAATCCACATCCAAAATTTTTCGGAGGCTGTTAAAGAGTAAAGAAATGAATTCTTTTAACAATTAACAAGACAATTTTATATTACACAAATAAAAAACATGTGATTGTTCACCTTTGATTTTAGACATGCATAGTATAGTTTACCGTGACTTAAAGGTTTATACGATTCTCGCAGAACTACATCTCTTTTTTCACAACTACACACAAAAGCTTCATATGGCACCATCTTCATAATAACAATGTGATCTATTTGTGGTTGTGATGGTAAGAGTCTATGTGATATGTTGGTGGTTATGATGATAATATCTGCTTTTATGGTATAAAAGAGTTTTTGGCGGGAGTTTATGGCGGAAGTTTATGGTGGGAGTTTATGGCGGGTCCGGTCTTGGCCGGTCCAGTCCGGTTTTGGACCGATGCTCACCCCTACCTTAGAGAAAGTGAAGTGAGACAAACACAAAACTGAGCAAATATTAAGCATTAGATAATAAGCAATAAGCTAGCTTAATAATAAGCTAATCTAAAAACTACTATTTTTATTAATTAAAATTGTAAACTTTTTATAAACTAAAACTATATTTAATAATGAAAACTTTTATTAAAAAAACTTTAGCTTAAAAATAATTAGCTGCACCGAAAAGCTTTAAACCAAATAACCTACAACTTATTTAATTTTGCTAAATTCGAAATTTTAAAAGTGAAACAAGTTGAAAATAAGCAGAGGGAGAAAAAGCCACGGTTTAATAAGCAGTTTCTATAAGCACTCTTTAAGCTACTAGCAAAAAACAATGAAGCTTAAACTTCTATATTAAAAAGGAAATGCATAACATTAACGAATAGGTTACTCTGGCAAGATGGTAACCCGCTTGACTTCCGTAAGGGAGGTCGCGGGTTCGATTCTCGCTGGGGTGTAACATCCTTTTTTATTTTCTTGTTTTTATTTTTTAAAACCTAAAAGTAGTTTAGGCTTAATAACGTGACCATATGTACCGGTTTTTTGCTACACTTAAATAATGTGTGACAAAACTTGAGTCCATGATTTAGACACATAAACAAATACTTCATGTGACCATATATGACATTATGAATTTACACACACAAACACTCAATGTGACTAATATGAAATTTAATGATAACCGATTTCACATTTTGCTCTAAATAATAGCCACATGAATACTTCACGATGTGACTGTTATGAATATATTGGTCACATATAATCACCTTAAATGTGGCCATAAACATAATTTAGTCACACATTTGTGATATGTTGTGGCTATTGTAAAGGCATATAGTCACATGATCGTGCTAGAAGTAAATGTGACTATACACATTAGCTTTTGGCAAGCTAACACAAACTAAACTTTAAACACACATATTAAGTTACGTGACCATATGTACTGGATAATAAACTTTAAACACACATATTAACTTACATGACCATATGTATCAAATTTTGGTTACACTTAATCATGTATGTCTATGGTTTAGTGTGACCATATATGACATTTGGTCACATTGTTCAAATGTGTGACATATATTTGTCACTTTTAAATGTATGTCGTGACTAACGCTTCAAACTTACTTTTTAGTTGTCACACATTTCAAATTCATGTGGCTAAATATTTAGCAAAAAATAGCAGTCACTTTTACAAGAAAGTGACAACTGACTAAATGATTTAGGCCACTTACACAATTACTTTCATGTGAACATAATATGGAATTTGGTCACATTGTTCAATTGTGTGACATATATTTGTCACATATGTATATATATAGTGTGACTAAGGTTTCAAACTTATTTGTATCTGTCACACGTCCCAAAGTTAAAGTGAACCTAAATAATTCGACAAAAATTAACCAGTTACCTCTAAGTCACAAATTGTTCAAATGTGTGACAATGAAATTCCAAAATGGTCACACAAAATGAGTTCAAGTGTGTCTGTTTATTTTATTCTGGTACATTTAGTCACATAAATATCTGATTGTATGGTCTTTCAAAAAACAGCATGTGTGTCGAAATCCCAGATTTGTACTAGTGTGAATATTGCACGTGATTGTATATTACATTTTAATAAGTGTATTATTGATATGTATATGTCAAAGTATTTAAGAAAGCTAACGTTGGAAGACGTTGAAAAAATATATACTCAACATGTTTCGCGTCATGGTTTTTCGGGAATGCTTGGAAGTAGTGATTGTATGCACTGGGAATGAAGAAATTGTCCATAATTATAGGGACAATACGGTAGGGGGGGATAAAAGAATACCCAAATATAATGCTTGAAGTTGTTGCTTCGCATGATTTAAATTACAACTTTTTTGGATAGCCGGTGCAAATAACGATATTAATGTTTTAGACAATTCTTCGTTATATGATGACCTTCTTGATGACAAATGTAACACCCCCAAAAATCACAACGCAGTGGAATACCACTTGGGGTGCTACTTCATAACATAAAGTACAAGTTACAGAAAACGACTTTAAGTGTAGAACTTATGAAAGTAAACAAAACCATTCGATAATTTTTTTAAAATATCAGAGTTACAACAGGTTCCATTTAAAATATAATAGAAAACATTTTCAAAACATTTGTTGAATGGAACTCGAATTATAAAGCCTTCAAAAAATTATATTCGCGCGTCTCAAATTCTCCCAATGCTCAGCTAGCAAAATAACTTGAGAAAATACATGCAAAACGTCAACAATAATGTTGGTGGATTCATAAGTTTAAGTAAAAGCAGTATTGAAATAATTCAAGTAATATTTCAGTAAGAAAAGTAGCGTTACAACATTTCAAAGTATTATTTCTGAAATCCAAGTAGTAATTTAATAAATCAAGTAATGTTCAGAACTGAACCACAAGATTTATGTAATAGTAGACTACGAAACAAATTCAGTAATCCAAAACATGTATTACTACGCTAAGCTCATGACCCTGAAACCTTAACTAGTTTTGTGCCCCTGAGAAAATATGGGGTGCTTGCCAACAACCTAACAGTCCTCACAATGTTAAATGCACCATGGTCAACTTGTGACCAGAAATTCAAAGTGGGGATTGTTAGTCCTGATAGATCTATCCATAACACTCACGCTTACTACAACAACAATTAACGGTTCATGATTGGTAAGGACTTAAATGGAAAATGTGGTAACTTAGGCAATAATCTGGATAGCATACAATTTAAAAACACTTGTGTCCAATAGTAAAACAAATAATGTGTTCAAAACTCACGGTTTTCATATATAGGAATTCAATGATCTCAAATCATGTAGTAAATAAATCAAGCTTTAAATCAGTTCATAAGAAAACATCCATGTATTACACATGTTTTAAAAGTCATCATAAGCAAGTAAAAAGCTTTAGTAGAAGACAGTCCACGATAACACTTAAGATGTAGAAATCCAATAAGTTTTTACTATAAAACGAGCATGTATTCTCACCCCGAAAACAGTTTATGAAAACCATTAAAAGAGAAAAGGTGGGGCTATGAACTCACCGAGAAGCAATGAAGGAGTAAGTACTGAAGTTAGATCATGGATGGAACCTAGAAAGAATGGTGACTTAGTATAAAGAAATGAAACGCACACGATGAAAACAACCAAAAGGATAAAATGAATAAATTGTGATCATGATATGGCATTCTAATTACCTTTAACTAAATGAGATTTATCCAAACATCCCTTTAGGACCTGATCTAATCTACCTTTAAGTGACATCCTCTTTTAGGCCTTAATCATCTAGTTTTACAATTTCATTTACCTTAATTAACTCCTTTTAAAAACCATAAAACTCTTTTATAAAATTTGCACATTACCGACAACTTAATGGACCTATATCTCAAAATCCGTAATAGGTATAAACGAACGATTTTTGCCTTAAACAAGCTTAATGAACCTAGTTTACTGATGTTCTCAACCAAACACTCTAATGTATCCAGAACCTAAGTGAAATGACCACTTTACCCCTAAGTACACAATCTGAGTTTTGGAAACAATATCCTGCTTCACCATTTTGATCATATCTCACAATCCGTTACTAGTTAAAACCCCATTCAAAAGCTCAAGTTTAAGTCTGTCAATTATCTACAACTTTTAGTACTAGAAAAACAGTACCTAGGTTCAAAATCTTTAAGATATATTCGTTTGAAAATCTGGGCACAATTTCTACTTAGTTTTGCCATTTTGGTCGTAACTCATTCATCCGGAATGGTTACGGTTCTATCCAAAGAACCACATGGTTCTCATATATTCTACTCTTCACCCATGTAAAAACCCAGTAGCTCCCAAGTCAAATAAAATTTGTTACAAGCTTAACTATTTGTATTATAAATTATGGGTACACTCTAAGTTCGTTCCCATGGTTTTGGTCGTATCTCGACCATCCGAAAGAGTTGTGTTCCATCCAACTCACCACTAGGACAGAAGATATTAACCTATTCATTCATGTAAATAACCAGTAGGCTTTAAGCCAAAATTATTCGATTATATCACAAACTATCTGCATAACTAGATTTAATGACCCATTTTGACTAGTTTCATTAATTTGGGCGTAACTAACTCATTCGGATTTTAGAGAGGTAAAATCCATCCCCAGCACCATATACCGGAAAGGAGTCATTTTATAATACACTATTTCAGGGTAATTATTTTTTATTGAACCACCAAATCATGCAAATATGCGCACTTATGTGCTTAATAAATTGTTTGTTTTCAGGTTTCTAGCACTGAGTATGGATGCTTTGGAAAGGGAATACACGTGAACTTGGGCTCATTTGAGAGAAAAGTAAGAGTTGTAAATTTTATTATTTATATACCTAACACCAAATCCTTGAAGAAGTATTGCTTACAGAATGTGGAGACGACGTCGAAGGCATAAAGCGACGTCGTCATGATCCATCTAGTGACGGCATCAGAGATTTAGTGACGGCATCAGAGATTTAGTGACGGCGTCAAGACGTAGCCGACTCAATGAGGATCTAGAATCATCCACGTAGCGACGGCGTCAGGATTACAACGTGACGCCTTTGCAGCGATATCTCTATATATACTAAACAGATTTTAGGGTTTCAAGCGTGTAACTTTTGGGATAACTTTGTATAACTTAGGGAGACGAACCCTAGCTCTTATAGCAGCTTCATAGGTCATTTTTCGGGCCTCAAAACCCTATTGAACTACCTTGAATCCATGTTTTAATTCAAGTAAGGTTATTTATCATTAATCATTCAATATGTCTATGTGTTGGGTGATTGATTTATCTCTTTGCTTTCTTTATAACATGCGAGGCTAAACCCTCCTTTGTATTTGCTTATGATTGCATGAAAGTCGGATTGTGGATCCTTTTATTGTTCCTACTTGATTGATGATTGTGCGCGTTAGGTTCTAGAAAACTAGCTTTTGTCTGTATCGCTGTAGACACATCTAGGGAAACACGAGTGCGTAGAAAGGATACCATCGGGTAATAGTCTTCATACTACCTTGCCCCTTTATATGGTTGATCCATCTTAAGATATTTCACGTGCATTTAATGTACTCTTAGGGGCCTTATAATAGTCTTCATACTACATTACTTGTGCGTTGCCCTAACGGAACATTAAATAGACGGCGGGTTCGTGTAGTCCGTTCATGACCTAGGAAATACTTACACATATCATCACAAGTGTGACAAGGCAACAAGATTAGAAGAAGCAATCTGATAAGTAATGCATGATTAAGTAAATACATTCAATTATCATAAAGTAATCACCAGTAGATTAGATATTAGTTTAGTTATTAGTTAAACAAACCAACCTCTCAAACCATAGATTTACTTGCTTTCTTATAAATATAAAAATACAAAAAAATAATCTTCCCTCAACCCCTAGAATTCTGTTAGACCGTGATAAACCTTTCCTAACCTATTCCCCTAGAGAATGATAACAACCCCCCCGAGTCTTGCCTATACTACTACTACAACGGTTAGGTACTCTTCCAAAGGAGTTGTAAAACTTCTTGTAGAAGTCCCTTACGACAATCGCATCAAGTTTTTGGCGCCGCTGCGTGGGGAATAGTTTGGTTTTGATCATAGTTTAGCTTAGTTCTACATGCTAGAATCCTTTCAAATGAGACTTTAATTTTCGCATATTAGCTTTTTCGTAGTCTATCTTTTCTTTGTGTTATCCATTCGTAACCCATTCTCGTCAACCACCATGGGAGACGAGAATCCTATTTGTACTCTTGGAGACTACTCCAAACCTAGCCACGAGGGCTACAGGAATACCATTGAGCTCCTCGTAGGGAACAACGTGGTACCTCTTCGATCCGACACCATCCGGTTGGTACAAAACTGATGCTTATTCTACGGACTTCGGTCCGAGGATCCAAACCAACACCTCAAGGATTTTCTAAAACTTATGGACTCACTCGACCTTAACGGTGAAAACAGGGAAAGAATGCGCCTACATTTATTTCAATTTTCCCTTCGCGATCAAGCTAGCAACTGGCTTGAACGTCTTCCAGCAGGATCCATCACCACATGGGAGGATCTTACTACTCGTTTCCTTGCTCAATTTTTTCCACCGGGAAGGACCAAAAAATTCCGCAATGACATCCTGATGTTCCAACAACATCTTGGAGAATCTTTATCAAAAGCATGGACTCGTTTCAAGGACTTACTATAAAAATTCCCTCATCATGGCATAGATCATTGGCTTCAGATCTAAATTTTTTATGATCATGTCTCCTTTTATCTTAAATACGAGATTGACCGCGTCGCCGTCGGAAAACTCGGCAATAAGAATATCGACGAATCCTGGGAAATCTTTGAGAACCTCGCCCTCTATGACCATAAGGGCTGGAATGACACAAAAGAATTTGCCAAACCGGTCAAGGCAATTTCTACACCTCAAGGCACCTCAAAAACACCTGACCAAAGACTTCTTGAGCTCGAAGACCAGATTAACTTATTATTAAAGGGGTCACGACCGAAACCCAGACCGAGCTCAACACACATCCCTCAAGCTTATGCCAAAGCAGTCTACTCAAACCCTCGTCTAAAAAACTAAAATGAACCACCAAAGCAGAACCCCTTTACTTTTCGTGAACGTACCAGTCCAAACCCCCAACCCCAAGCATTAAGAACCACTTTCGAGGCTCGAGTACAGGACTACATGGCAGTACACACCGAAAGAATGGAAAGATTTGAGAATGCCATTTTCAAGCAACACGAGGAGATCAACGATAGAATGACTGAAATGTTCGGGCTGCTCAAGGAACTCACAACCAGCAGAACCCCTGAGAAAGTATTGATAAGGGAAGAGGCTAAATTCTCCGTCACCAAAAACGTAACTTCTATCTCTCTCGCAAGAGGAGAAGAGGAGAGGAGTGACAAGATTAACGTAGCAACTGGCAACGACATTGAAAAACCTATCAAAACAGAAATGGGGATGCAAGTAAAGGAAGCCGAAAAGAAGAATGAAGCTGGAAAATAAGAAATGGCCGAAGTACCCAGCTCTCAGCCCATAGAATATTATCTGAAACATAGTATCAATAAGAAACTGATAGAGGGGCTTGTTGATAATCGTAGGTTCAATGACTCTTTATCAGGAACACGAGTCGGAAAACTAAAAGGGAAGACATACAATTTATTGCCTAGGGGGCCTGTTTATGAAGCAATTCTTAGAAAAAAGATAACAAGGAAAGAGGACATAGGAGGAAACTTTGAAATACCAAATCCTTGAAGAAGTATTGCTTACAGAATGTGGAGACGACGTCGAAGGCATAAAGCGACGTCATCATGATCCATCTAGTGACGGCATCAGAGATTTAGTGACGGCATCAGAGATTTAGCGACGGCGTCAAGACGTAGCCGACTCAATGAGGATCTAGAATCATCGACGTAGAGACGGCGTCAGGATTACAACGTGACGCCTTTGCAGCGATATCTCTATATATACTAAACAGATTTTAGGGTTTCAAGCGTGTAACTTTTGGGATAACTTTGTATAACATAGGGAGACGAACCCTAGCTCTTGTAGTAGCTTCATAGGTCATTTTTAGGGCCTCAAAACCCTATTGAACTAGCTTGGTTCCATGTTTTAATTCAAGTAAGATTATTTATTATTAATCATTCAATATGTCTATGTGTTGTGTGATTGATTTATCTTCTTGCTTCCTTAATAACATGCGAGGCTAAACCCTCCTTTGTATTTGCTTATGATTGCATGAAAGTCGAATTGTAGATCATTTTATTGTTGCTTCTTGTTGATGAATGTGCGCGTTAGGCCTTAGAAAACCATCTTTTGTCTATATCGTTGTTGACACATCTAGGGAAATGCGAGTGCGTAGAAAAGATACCATCGGGTAACAGTCTTTATACTACCTTGCCCCTTATATGGTTGATCCTTCGTAAGGTATTTCACACGCATTTAATATACTCTTATGGGCCTTGTAATAGTCTTCATACTACCTTACTTGTGCTTTGCCTTAACGGAATATTAAATAGACGACGGATTCGTGTAATTCGTTCATGACCTAGGAAATTCTTACACATTACATCACAAGTGTGATAAGGTAGCAGGATTAGGAGAAACAATCTGATAAGTAATGCATGATTAAGTAAATACATTTAATTATCATAAAGCTATCACCCGTAGATTAGTTTATTAATTAATTTAGTTAATAGTTTATCAAACCAACCTCTCAAACTATAGATTTACCTGTTTTTCTTAAAATATAAAAACAAAAAAATAATCTTCTCTCAATCCCTAGAATTCTGTTAGATCGTGATCAAGCCTTCCCAACCTATTCCCTTAAAGAACGATAACAACCCTCCGAGTCTTGCATATACTAGTAAAACTTCTTGTTGAAGTCCTACGACGACCGCATCACTTAGTTTAGCTTAGTTTTACTCGCTTGAATCCTTTTAAGTGAGATTTTATTTTCGTTATATTAGCTTTCTTATAGTCTATCTTTTCTTTGTGCCTTTTGTTTGTAACTCTTTTGTTCACCATCATGATGTATGAAAGACCACCTACCACACCCTTTCAAAACCCACCACGAACCACAACCTTCCCATTCCAAAGATATACCTTGGTGTTCCAACAACATCAAGATGAATCTATCTACGATGCGTGGACTCGTTTCAAAAACATAATCCAAAGAGTCCCTCATCATGGCCTCGATTTATGGTCCCTTACTCAATTCTTTTATGATCATGTCGACGACTATACCCGAATGGACTTTAACTTTGCAGCAGACGGGAACCTTAGGGAATTAAGTGGTGAAGAAGCATGGGAAGCCATAAAAAATTTTGCCCAAGGATAAAAAGAATGGGACAACCTACCAAACATTATTTCTGAACATGAAGTAGCAAATTTGAAGGCTCAAGCAAAAATATTGTTTGGAAATGAGAATGTTTGGGTTGAGATGCATAGAGGTATAACATGTGATAAGGTGGAAAATCCGGACCCATAAAGTAACCCACAAGTCCTCCTATCATTTGAGGAATACACACCGCCCGTGACTTACCCAGAAGAAGTAGAGGAGACTATAGGAATCCCGATGGAGGTAGAACCTTTAGACCACATAAAACTAGAAGATTTAGGCCTGATTACTTTTAGTCGGGACATCTTTCTTAAGTCTAGGGAAATTCCTAGTGTTGATGAATCGGAGCCTCAACTTTTACCCAATTTCTCACCTTCAGATGTAAATCTAGGAGACAACAGAGGGACCGACCCACCCATCAAACCACATAGTATGGATAGTTTTAGGATGAAGGTAGTAGACAAATCAACCATTAATAGACCACCTTTGCCTCACATGGCATCTTTCCACCCTAAGGATATGCATTGCTATTATCACCCATGCATTGATGATCCTAAAATACATTATGGATTTAAACCAGGTTTATTAGCACAAAGTGGATCCCTAGGTGTTGATTTTTCGAATATGGAGATGATAGAAAATGATTAGGAATTAGAATCTAAGGAAGTTTCTTTTCTAGTAAGAGGACTTACTTCACCCGTTAGGCCAAAAGAAGTAGAGAATGTTAGGATTAAAGAAACACACCATTTGGAGCATATAATTCAACAACCAATTTTTAGCATGTGACCCCTTCTTACAACAATGGTGTGTACATTACTATCACCCGCACTTGAACTCAAGTGTAGGGAAACCCTACCCTTTATCTGTTAAATAAAGGTATAGTCAGGCTAGTGACTCGAACAAAAACAAGCGCTTTTTGGAGGCAACCCAATATTTATTTTCCCGCATTTAGGAGTGTCTTGTGTTTTAATTCTTCTCATTTGTTCTTTTATGTTTGAATTCATCATTATGTAATCATGCTTTGCTTTGTCTTTAACCTTGTCTTATTGGCAATCAAATGTATTTTGCATAAATTAGTGTATGGGGATATATCCGGTTTATAAGAACAAGATTCAAGCATTTAAAATAAATTGTTTAGATTAATTCGCGTGAGTTTCGAGTCATATTATTGTAATGATTAATCCCAGGGTTTTATGCAGTGTTTTCTACAAATATAACTAATAAAATTACGTGCATGAAATTTCTCATTAAAAACGAAGAGGATATCTTCACAGTGCGTGGAGACGGCGTCGGGATTAAACCCAACGGCGTCGCATCTCCAGCAATGTGAAGATTCAAAAAATTTCAAGTATTTTTGAAAAATAAAATGTGAAATATTTAAAATTTTTAATTTTGTTGTAAACCTGCAGAAACCTATGATTGTATCATCGCTTTCATCCTATCTTTATTGTTTTTATAGAATCAAAACCCTAAACTCTCGTTGTATATATCATATCCCGTCGATTTTACGCTTGGTGTAGTTGTCTTTGTCTTTGATTTACAGGTTATATTTGACGAGAAGAAGCTTGGAAGTTCTTAGGAAGTTTCATTGGACGACTCTTGGAGGATGATCTAACCAGTTATCGCATGTTTCTTTTCCATTATTGAGCAAACCAGGGGAGTACTAGTTTCTTTTACTTGTTTTCTTTTCCCTTTATTCATTTTTATGGGTAGTTTTAAGAACATTGGGGACAATGTTTAGCTTAAGTGTAGGAGGGAAAATAAACCTTAGAAACTATTCTTTCATTTGCCATTTTCTTTGTCCTTAAAATGATGGGTAATATATCGAAACATAGCATAAAAAGGTAATTTTGACCCAAAATTTTTTTATGACACATACCGATGAAAACCGAGTATTAATAGCATCTCATGGATAGAAATTTATATGACTAGCACAAAAACCCAACCCTCAAAATTCCACCCAAAA
>BQNB010048725.1:1145-42413 GCA_026074375.1 Tanacetum coccineum
GAAATTTTAAGCCCCGTCATGATAGTTATCATCATCTCGCTCCTAATGCTCCTCTATCTGATGATCAAGTTCTCGCACGGAGATTTGTTCTTTGTTTTAAGATTTTACATTACCGTTTTATTTCCTATCATTTGTGCTGCATTAAGCGTTGAAATGAAATATATGTAATTTTGTTCCTCTCTTTCGTGTTTATCACGTGGTCGTTAATTGTTTTGTTGTGTCATCATCACTTGTGAACTTGCCCGAAAAAAAAAACAATAACTAAATAACAAAACTTGTTATTTTACAATAATACATTTATAATAATTAAAAATATATATATATAAAAAAAATAATTTTTTTTTTATTTTCACTTTCGTCCTAAGTCGGTTCCATAGGCTATAAAGGACGGTTCCCTTCCAAGGAAGGAACTGGCAGAACCAGCCATCTGATAGGACAAATATAACAACCCCTAATTTTTATCAATGTAATTATCCATCTATTAAATTAGATGCACTGTAATATCCATCTATTATATATACCACCTTTTTACAGGGAAATTTTTGCTTTATCTCATTATGCAACGTAACTTGTATCTCTAAAGTAAACGAGCTCACGCAACCTACCTATGCCAATTCTATCTATGTTTATATCATGTAAACATCCTAATATGTCAAGTCAATGTTCTAATATCATTTATACCAGATACGTTATCCATTTAACGTACTTTTCAAAACGTTATTTCAAAATGAACTTTATCCGTTAACGTTTATATCAAACCCTAATTACAAGTAATGTATACATTCAAATCAAGTGTACAAGCATGCAAGGCTTGTGTACAACTCTCTTAAGCATAATATTTAAATATACTTTCCCTCCAAAACCGTAGTACCAGTCATGCAAAGCACAAGGTATAATTCGTTAATGCATGAATTCAAAAAGGGTATTTTCCCTCCAAAATTTAAACGAATTTCGTACCATTCCTTTAGCATAACATACTAGCATCACAATGCACGATATTTAGCCCTAAACCCTAACCATAAACGATCTAAACCTTAAATCTAAAACCCTAGTTTCGTCTATATGAAACCAAAACCAAAACATAATCTGAAACCCAAATCTTAACACTAAACCTTGATCCTAAATCCTAACCCTAACCCTAACACTAATCCTAAACCCTAATCCAAGCCTTAAACTTAACCTTAGCTCGCAAAACCCTAAACTATAAACATAAACCCTAACCTGTACCTTATTTTGACTCGTAACCCATTTCCACCCATTGTAAACTATTAAAAACCTAACCTAGCATCCTAACACCTTCATGACTCACCTCCTTGTCATCTTAAGCACCTCACTCACCACTCTACTCACCCATACCCACGTTTAAACCTTGATCACCAAGGTATACATTGCCTCGTCATATTCTTGGCAAATCGAGCCTTATAATCTCCCTCCACCTTTCCATGCTAATCTAGCTAGCTTATAATACTCACCCTAATCTAGTTTGGCCACCACATCACCCTATTCAACTTGGTCACCAAGTTTTGACCTCCTATAAATAGCTGAGACTTCAAACACTTCAAGCTCATTTACAAACTCACTATACACTCAAATGGTCACTTAAGCAGAAATACTAGAAGCCATGGAGAAGAACTGAAACCATAGAAGTCGAGCTAGAAGTCTTAAACTCATTTCCAAATCAATACACCCCGCTTTGACACGTTTCAACCCATTTCGCTACACTTCGAGTTCTAGTAAGCCTAAATCTATTCTACATGCTTATATAATATTCTTAGATCATGTCTTACCCTGTTTTAACCTTTTCATATAATAAAAATCATATAAATCTCTTTTAAAACCTAACTGTAACCCTAATAAGCTCGTTCGACCCTTATAAGCTCAAAAGCTTGTTCAATAAGCTCATATTCTGTTTTAAAACTTTAATAAACTTCTTAAGATCATGTGTAAACTCTTGTTTAAGCTTTTGATTCACAAACCCATTCGGTTTTGGTTTTCCTAAACCATACGCACCCATTTTGATCTTTTAAGCTCATACGCCCTTTCCATAAGCTATAAGCTCGCAAACTCTACTTATTTTAGCTTATTCTAATTAGCCATAAGCTGTAAAACTCTTTTGAAATTTAAAAATATCAAAATTATGGTCTTTGGACTTGTTTTGCAAATAATTCCCATGCAAGGGGTATATATCATAACTTTTTGAAATTTATAACTTAAGGGGCTGAAAATGTCATTTTCCTAAAGTTATAACTACAAGAGGCTGTTTTGCCAAGTTTTAAAGTTAAAGGTTTATAAATTATATATACTTTATATATAAAGGACTAAATTTGTAAAATTTTATAAATCAAGGGTATATATTGCCATTTTTGCAAACTTAAAAATATGAAATATAATATTTTTATATAAATTCTAAAATATATATTAATATTATAAAACTTGATTTTATTAAAACCCGATACATTTATCAATCATCGATCGACGCATTATAAATCAATTACGTTATATATTTAACGTAATTTATTATCGACTAGCTTTTGAAGAAACTTAAAATCATATCGTATCACGTTACTAGGGAATTTCATATAAGGGGTTTAATTTGAGTATACGTTTTAACGAGTTTGCTGGATTTACGATTTAAAGTGTCCTGGCTCCTCAAACGTTTACTGCATGACCTCTGAATTATGATAGCCCGAACAGTGATACAATATTTCCATAAATTAATAAATCAAAGTAATATGTATGATTAAAGCTTTGAAATATAAACAATCAAACTAAGACTTGACATATTACCTCAGTTTGCGTGACCATGCCGTTACTTTCACTTGATATACTTTTGCCATCAATCAGATTTCCCTTGTTAAGGTGAGTTCATAACCTAACATTTTAAATCTTCTAATGTTTTATAAACCCACGAGGGGGATACATGCTATAAACCATGAATACAAGTGTTTTCCCAACTGTATGCTATCATGATATATTATTACCTAAGTCCTTACTTTTGCCATTAAGACCTCACTATCATGAACCGTTAATTATTTTCGGAGTAAGCGCGAATGCTGTGAATAGATCTATTTAGGACTGAACTCCCCCGTTGGTGTACTTATCTTTCTGGTAACCAAACACACTTCATTTGAAACACTATGCGGGTGTTTGGCAAAGGCACCCGTTGGGGTAATTTATTGTGATTATTGATTATCTCTAAGGTCTCGATGCATGAGCTTATGGGCAATATATGTTTTCTGTTATAATAGTACTTATTGCAATTATTCACTTAGGGTGTGTAACAATCGTAACCCACTATTTGACTTGTATTCAAACTGTTTATCATAAACCTATAAATATCACTCAACCATTGTGTTGACCTTTTTAGCATGTTTATCTCAGGTATTTAAACAAATTATGGCACAGAGTGGCACGGACTTGAATATGGCTAAACTGTTATCATTCAAACTTTATATTTTCATGTAGATTTTGGGACCTCTGTTTGTAAAAACTCTGATGAAATAATGAATGATAACTTATCTTTTAAAAACGTCTCTTTGAGTCGTTTTCTATGATTATGACTATTGTACTATGAAATAATACCCCAGATTAGCTTCCGCTGCTATATGTCAAAAATGGGGGTGTTATAGATTGGTATCAAGAGCCATGGTTATAGAGAACAAGGTTGAAACCTTAACTATAACTACTTTTCTTTTTCCATCCAAGAAAGTCCTCCGTGCCACTACATCTTCTTTATATAAATAACTTATGTTATTTACTGCTGGGTTGTTAACAGAGTGATGTCTTCTCCCAACCACCCTACTTCCGATATTGAGGATGCTTTTTTCCGCTAACTTTTCAGACTATATCCCGGCTTCCCCGGACTATGTCCCAGCTTCACCGGGAAATACTTATTCTAGCTCTTCAAATAACTCATTTGGTTTAGTTCCAATAGCTTCACCAACTCTTTCACTTTTTCATGATGACCCCTATATGAAGGTCATGCATGCATATTATGCTAAAGAATCACCTATTCCACCGCCAACTATTGTGCCTCCATCTTCAATGTTTAATTCTCAAAAATTCTTTCTTTCTGAGAAATTATTGCCACTTAAGAAACGAGGCCGTGACCGATCATCCTCCTCTACTTCTGCCCTACCTCAAGCATTTGAGATAGGAGAAAGCTCTCATAAGACAAGTCTGGAACGTCACGAGGAGCAAATTAAGGAAATTTTGAATCATCTAGATGAACTCTCTCTCGACCGCATTGAGCACATAGAAGACAAAATAGAAGGTCTTGGAAAAGGTCGGGTGATCATACAACAAGATTTTGACAATCTGGAAGCTGAACTCCAAAAGGCTCGTGCTCAAATTGCTAAACTCCAAAGAAAGCAATTGGGAAATAACAACAAGATTTCTCTGGCTCGCTTCAGGATTGCTAATCTAGAACAAATCATCGAAGATATCCAGGTTCGTCACCAAGCAGATAAGGAAAGTCTTCTGAATGCAATCTATGAACACAAGAACAGCCAGGAAGGACCATCAGACTACTAGATTAGATACTAGTTATAGCTTTTGTTAGAACCTAGCCACGGGATGTGTGGTATAAATAACAACACTTGTCAAATCTTGACTATGTACAGTACAAAGGCAAGTTGTTCATGATATAATATAATGGTGATCCCGTTGTACTTCATTGTTTCATATTCATCCTGTGTCCTATATTACATCTCCATCTTCATCATTATAAATCTTACCGTGACCCCTAGAAAATAAACTAATAAGTTAGATGCTTGTTAGAATTCATATCAAATAAGTATCTATGATATCACTATTGTGACAATATTTATTTTTGAACCTTAAGCATTTTAAGGAAAAAAATTGTGATATCATTCTTATTACGTGTTGTCTTATGTTGATAGAATGCCTCCCAAAAGGACGTCAACATCTGAAGCACCAGCCATGACTCAAGCTGCCATCAGGAAACTAGTTGCTGACAGTGTTACTGCAGCTCTAGAAGCACAAGCTACAACAATGGCAAATACTAACAATACCAATAGGAACACCGAAGAAAGAGAAGCTCATGTACTAAGAAAATGTAGCTACAAAGAGTTCATAGCTGCTAACCTTTCAATTTCAAAGGTTCAGAAGGAGCTGTTGGACTTATCCGCTGGTTTGAATGAACTGAATCAGTGTTTTCCCGTAGCAACTGTACCGAAGACTGCAAGGTGAAGTTTGCTACTGGTACTTTAACTGAAGAAGCCGAACCACGAATCCAAGAAACTAGAGAGAAAGAGAGAGATACGAAAATGAGAGAGAGTTGAGAGAAAAGAGATGAAAAAGAAATTTTAGATATTATGAAAACTAGATATTTTCTAAAAAAGAAAATATCTATATATATTTAGATATTTTAGAAAATATCTATATATATATATACCCCTACACATTTAATGTGACGCGCGGATATTTACTAGGACGTGGGCTCGGGTTTGCTTGGATTAAACCAAAAACACTATACAATATTAGGATTTTCTATCGAGCCCGAATTCCGATATTATCTTATTACTACATTAACTAAATAATAGACCGAATGCTCAATGTGAGTGGACCGAGCTTCTTGTTCGACTCAATAAATTGAGGCTAACAATCTCCCCCGAAGTGAGGTCTTGAACACGGGAACGAACTTCCTTTATTGACTCAATTAAAATTGAGGCTAAAATCTCACGAAATGTGAGTTCATTGATGACTCTCTTCATGAGATCAGTGAGATTGCTTTTGTCGTTTAATCTCGAGTGTTTCTTGGTCTTTGTCTCTCTTCCGTTATTTGTGTAAAACTTGTTCCTTCATGCTTTGCGATCTTAACTTTGTGCCTTTGTCATTGTTCTTTATCGTCTTTGCATTTGCGATCTTGTGTCTTGGACCACATTGCTCGTATTTTGCATTATCTTGTAAAGCTTCACAAATCAGCGTATGCGAAGTCTTTGTCTTTAAATCTTGAGCTTTCTAGATTGTATGTCTTCGTAGATTGAGCATTTGAATGGGATTGAGGTTGCCGTTACCATACGTTTGACCTGATGGTTTACGTTAGTGATAAACGAGAAAATTGATTTGAAAATCAATCGACGTGTCACTCGTTAAAGAGTTTTTGTAACGCATCGAGAGTGTCATGTTTTTATCAAAATTCATCAACCGTCAATTCATTTACTGGACCAAATCGATATCCAGTTGTCACAAGTTTGATTCATATAGAATCTCGCAAGGGCACCTACCGACAGTGTGTTTGATGTTGAAATGGAAGGATTTCCTCGTCATTGTGATACTAAAGAGTATCACTCTGAATGTTCTGGCAAATATCACAATGATATTGCGTAGGACTCTTGATAACAGCTTGTGAACCTGATGATGTTCAACAAGTGTTTGAAATGGAATGTGTCCTAACGAGATTTTGATTGATCTCTTGGCTCTAGACTCGATTAGTGCATTTTGGTTTTAGTACTCGAAGGCTGGAGCAGTTTGCCACCTATTCAATATCAACGATCTCGGAATGAGATGTCAATAGATAACGTGTGTACTCTCCGTGGACATATGAGACATAATTTTCTTTTAAGAGAAACTCGATGGCTGGGAAGGGGTTTGCAATTGCAATCACTGGGGTCCATGATGGCGTTTCAATACCAGCAATCATCTTGTGATTTGATAGGATTATGTATTGACGGTTTCTGCCTTAAGTTGTGTGGACGGGTTCCTTTCTTTAGACCTTTGTCCCATACAATTTCTTTTTAATCTTCAAACGCCTTCAATGCTTACCAAGAGTCATTACTAACACTTGTTTTGATTGTTCCAGTGTTAGCTCAGCTTAGTCGCATTTTTCCATTATACATCTTCTCCAATCATACCTAAAGAATGTATTTCTAACTTTTGGATTATTCCTTGGTAGACTCCTCTGGTTCTGGTTGGAACAATAGGATTGATTTCTAAACATAACCACTTATTGGACTTCAGATTCGTCGTGAAATTAAGATGTTGTTGGGTATAAGATCGAACCATAAAACCTTTTCAGCACATTGAGTCAATTAGATCATATTTAAATACATTTTATCCTATTTAAATAATAAACACTTAGTTTTGAAATACCCTTGTGATTAAATTATGTCTTTGAAAATTCTGTGGGAGACAAAAAAAAAAATTTATCAGCATGAATGGTTTGGGAAAATTTAGATAATGTTTTGGAAAATACATAAGAATGGTCGTTGTGATGTAATCCAAGAACATTAAAACTTTGTTTTTGAAAAAATCCCCCGCAAAAAATAGGACACATGAAAATTGTTGTCTTTTTTAAAACATTGTGAGGGTTGGAGTGTTGAACCACACCAATTTTGAATATTATTGAATTGTCATCGAGAAATTCTTGAAAATTGTGTTCAACCTTTTGAAAAACCAGATGTTAGAGGGACTTTCTCTTCTAACGGTAAGGGTAAGCGCATAAGACGTACACATTCCTTTTTCTTGAGCTAAGATATGAATTGTCTTGTAAGAACAGCTCAAGTCCGAGAAACGTTTAATGTTCTCGTTGTGAGGATAAGTTATAACCTTCCTTTATTTGAGTCGGGTTATGTACTGAGATTTGCACATAAGCATTTAGCAAAATTAGAAATGCATGTTTGAAAACTATTTGAAAAAAAACTCTCGCTCGAACTTGCATTTACACACCGTGTCAATGTTTTTAATCGACATTTCTAAGCAACGTATATGTTATCGTTTCAAGAGACATGTCGAGAAGTATCTTTTTGGAAATTTTTGATTTTCTGATTTTGTATTTATTAACTGTTGTCCTCAGCACTTGCTATATGATGGTGAATAGTAATTCCAAAACTCTTGTCGTGATATAGCTTGTCTTGACTGCTAGAGGAACAACTTTTGGAACCAGCTTTGAACTTGACGGTTCGTTGCTGTGGTCTTGAATTCCGAGTTCTGAACGGTTATGATCAGAAGTCATTTGATGAAGAACGAGGCCTGAACTGATGTGAACAGACATCATTTGACATTGATGACCGAGGCTTGAACTGCTGTGTTCAAACGTCTTTTGAACATTGAGGAACGGGGCCTGAAGTGTTATTTTCAGCAGACACCATTGTCGTTGTGGTGCGAGGTCTGAACTGTTGTGATCAGACATCATTTGATGATCATCAGATCAAAATTCCTTGAAGCCCTGTTTTCTGAGATATCTTTCTTTTTAATAACCAAACTTGAGTCCTTCCTCTGTAGGATAGAACGATGTTCTGTACTTAAGAGAGTACTGCACTGACATTAAGAGATGTTCCTTTACACATTGGTAGGTGATATCTGCATTTGAACCATTGAGGGTTCACTTTACCTTGTTGTGGCTAGAGGCGGGAAATTTTTGGGGGGGGGTCTTTCCTGTTGGAACCCATCTAGACAAACAGTATTAGAATTCTACCGTGTTGCCCTAAGACAAGATCTAGGACTTGCTTGTTTTATTCATCGCACATTGGTAGTCTTTTATTGACAACCTATGTCCTTTGGGGATATCGTACTTTTTGGTTTCGTTGCAACCCTTATTTGCTCTAGGGTTTGTTTTTGTTTGTTGTCTTATTGGATGGAACCTTAGCACGCGAGTTGACTTCTTTCAGGAATTTTATTACACAATCGTCATGATTAGCATTAAAGACACATTTCTGACATGTCAAGCAACATAAATGTTTGGATTTACAGTCAGAAATTTTCTACGGGATCCATAGTTTGTTAATGTGTGTCTTTTTCTTAGCTTCCTCTAGGTAGTGATTATGAACAATGTCGTTTGAGCTATACCTAGATGAGCTTGGTGCAATCATGTGATGAGGTTTTGCAGGGGCAGATTCTCTTCTCTTAGGCAGATAATGTGTAGTGACTGGTTTTGACAAGTCGTTGTTCACATCAACTTGGGAGGCAAACCGTGGTTTTGAAATTCTAGGTCTTTCAGACTTAAACGCAGTCGGTTGTCTAACAACGGATTGGTTTTTGAGTGGTTGTCCAACCGGTTTTCCCAAGATTGATGGCTTTGCAAACTTAGTATTCACATTATTTCCTGTAAGTTTCCTTAACTCATTTTTTAATGCTGCAATTGCAAACCCCTTTTTCTGAATCTGAGCTAGTACATCAGCATTTTCATTAGACTTTTTGTTCAGTTGTTCCATTAAAGAGTCATTCTGGTTTTTGGTCTGAACTCGTGTCCTTTTATAGAATCAATAAGAATCTTTGTAAGTCTGTTTTTCAGTGTCATTTTATTTTATGTAACCTGTCACCTCTTCTGAGAGAAAAAGAGTGGGGGGAAAAGAAATTTAGATATTATGAAAACTAGATATTTTCTAAAAAGAAAATATCTATATATATTTAGATATTTTTAGAAAATATCTAAATATATATATACCCCTACACATTTAATGTGACGCGCGGGATATTTAACTAGGACCCGGGCTCGGGTTTTGCTTGGGATTAAACCCAAAACATATACAATATTAGATTATCTATCGAGCCCGATTCCCGATATTATCTTATTACAACATTAACTAATTAAAGACCGAAGCTCCATCGTAGAGTGACCGAGCTTCCTTGTTCGACTCAATAAATTGAGGCTAACAATTTCCCCCGAAGTGAGGTCTTGAACACGGGAACGAGCTTCCTTTATTGACTCAATAAAATGAGCTAACACGTAGCAACTGTTCCGAAGACTGCAAGGTGAAGTTTGTACTTAGTAATTTAACCTACAAAGAAGCTTATCCTGGTGGATTTCTTTTGCCCAACCTATTGGGATTGAAGAAGCTTACAAGATTACTTGGGTTGAATTCAAAAAGCTTTTGATAAAGAAGTATTGTCCCCGAACTGAGGTCCAGAAATGAAGACGGAATTTTACCATCCTTATTGTGAAGGAGAATGATATCAAGCATATGTAGAAGATTCTAGGAATTAAGCACCTTGTGTCCCACTATGGTGCCAGATTCTGTGAAAATATAGAAGTTTTCGTCAGGGGATTGCCTCGAGTATTGAAAGGGAAATTTAAACTACGCCTCTAACCTCAAACTCTAGAGGAAGCCATTAACATAGCCCAGAGGCTAATGGATCAGGTAACAAAGCACACTCCGGTGCAAGTATCAAGTGATCAAAACGAAAGTTTGAATACAAAAGTACTTTCAACACAAACAACTATCGTAACACCAAAACACAACAACGCTACAATTCAATCACAACCACAAATAGATCAAAAGAAAGGAAAACCTTCAGGTCTTATGCTGTCACTCTAACTGAAAATAATAGGTATATTGGAAACCGTCCCTTGTGTAAGAAATGCACTCTGCATCACACAGGACCTTGCATTGTTAAGTGTAATACTTGTAACAAGGTGGGCCATCTGACCAAGAACTGCAGAAACAAAGGGCCAGCCACTAGAAGTAATCTGCTACCAATGATAGTTACTTGTCATGCCTGTAGAGAGAAAGGAAATTATGCAAATCAGTGCCAAAAGACCACCAAAAATAATGGTAAGCAAAGGCCTACATGTTGAAGGGATAAGATATGCTTACCAAGACCCGAACGTAGTCACGGGTATGTTCCTTCTAAACCAACATCTAGCTAGAGTATTATTTGATTCTGGAGCCGATAAAAGCTTTGTATCCATATCTCTTGCCTCTATGCTAAATATTCCACCCATTACAATAGATACCTTTTACAATATCGAAATGGCTGATGGAAACCTAGTAAGCACAAACACCGTTATTCAGGGTGCAACTCTGACCTCTTGTTTTAACCCACCCGTTCGAAATTGATCTCATGCCGATAAAACTCGGTAGTTTTGACGTCGTCATCGGTATGGATTGGTTATCCAAGTATCATGCTAGAATTATCTGTGACGAGAAAGTCGTCCACATCCCAATCAACGGTGAAACTTTGATCATCCGAGGTGACCAAAGTAAAACCCGACTAAGTCTCATATCCTGTATAAAAACCGAAAGATATATATCCCGAGGTTGTCAAGTTTTCATAATCCAAGTAATGGAGAAGAAGTCGGACGAGAAATGACTAGAAGATTATAAAACCCGGTAGTCCGGAGAATATCGGAAGTTTTTCCTGAAAATCTACCTGGCCTTCCTCCCATTCGCCAAGTAGAATTCCAAATCAATTTAATCCCAGGAACAACACCTGTAGCCCGAGCACCCTATAGATTAGCTCCTTCAGAAATGCAAGAACTATCTGATCAACTTCAAGAATTATCAGATCGAGGTTTTATCCGACCAAGTACTTCGCCTTGGGGAGCTCCTGTCTTATTTGTTAAAAAGAAAGACGGATCTTTCAGAATGTGTATCGATTACCGGGAGTTGAATAAACTTACCGTAAAGAATCGTTACCCATTACCCAGGATTGATGACTTATTTGACCAACTTCAAGGTTCGAGTGTCTACTCGAAGATTGACTTAAGATCAGGCTATCATCAACTGAGAGTCAGGGATGAAGATATTCCTAAGATGCTTCCAGAAACATGATATAAACATTATGAATTTCAAGTAATGTCATTTCGTTTAACTAACGCACCTTTTGTATTCATAGATCTCATGAACCGTGTATGTAAACCATATTTAGACAAACTCATAATAGTATTCATCGATGATATTCTCATCTACTCTCGTAACAAAGAAGAGCACGCAAATCATTTGAGAATAATCCTATAATTACTCAAGAAAGAGAGTTGTATGCCAAGTTCTCCAAGTGTGACTTCTGGATTCGTATCGTTGTCAATTCTTGGGACACTTATTTGATAGTCATGGACGTCATGTTGACCCGACAAGATTGAAGCAGTAAGAATTGGACATCTCCCAATATTACACCACAGAATACGTCCAATTCTTAGGACACCTTGTCGGTTTATTAACGAGATTTATCAAAGATTTCTCGAAGTTGCAAAGTCTTTGATGAATGAAACCCTTGAAAAAAAAGAGTGTATCTGGGGCGGAGACCAAGAGTCGGCTTTGTCAACTACTAAAATAGAAAGCTATGTTAAGCTTCATTTAGCATTACCAGAGGAAATAACGATTTTGTGTTTACTGGTTATGCATCCCATCAAGGTATGGGAGCGGATGTTAATGCAAAGAGAGAGGTTATTGCATATGCATTCCCGACAACTACTTAAGCCTATGAAGAAAACTATACCACTCATGATCTCGAATTAGGAGCAGTAGTTGTTTTTTTTTCTCTTTTTTTTTTTTGCTCTTAAAATTTAGAGACACTATCTGTATGGCACCAAATGTACTGTGTTCAGTTATCATAAAAGTCTTCAGCATATCCTTGATCAGAAATAGTTAAACATGAGACAATGCCGTTGGCTAGAATTGCTTGCAGATTACGATTGTGAAATTCGCTACCATCTTGGAAAGGCAAATGTCGTAGCAGTTGCCTTAAAGCCAGAGGGAACAAATCAAACCATCGAGTTAGATCATTAGATATGACCTTCATCCAAATTTACATAACAAAATTCTCAAAGCTCAAACTGAAGCACTCAAAGAAGAAAACATCAAGGCTGAAAACTTATGAGGAATGAACAAAGCATTTGAAATACGTCCTGATGGAACCCGATGTAACAAGAATCGAAGCTGGTTACCACTTTTTGGTAATCTGAGAGACTTAATCATGCATGAGTCCTATAAATCAAAGTATTCCATTCACCCAGGTTCTGACAAAATGTATTGGGGTCTAAAGAAACTCTATTGATGGCCTAACATGAAGGCAATCATCGTTGAATATGTTGGAAAATGTCTGACATGTTCTGGAGTTAAGGCAGAATGTCAGAAGCCATCTGGCTTACTGGTACAACCGGAGATTCCTATGTGGAAGTGGGAAAGAATAACGATGGATTTCATCACAAAACTACCCAAAACATCAAATGGACATGATACAATCTGGGTCATTGTCGATCGCCTTACCAAATCCGCACATTTAATCCCTACCCGAGAGACAGATAGTATGGAAACCCTTACAAGATTGTATATAAATGAAATAGTCTCCCGGTATGGAGTGCCAATATCTATCATCTCGGATCGTGAGAGTCATTTCACGTCCAGATTCTGACAATCATTACAAAGTGCTTTGGGTACTCAATTAGACATGAGTATGGCATATCATCCCGAAACTGATGGGCAAAGTGAAAGGATTGTTTTTTTTTTTTTTTTTGTTTATTATACTTGTCCCGTTGTGGGATTATTAGGCTATGTGACTATGTTTGTCGTGGTTATCGACATCCACGACACAAGTCTCCGCTTGTGTCCAGAGTCGTCATGACATGTTATTGATGGACTTTCATTTTGTAAATTTTCTATTTAATTATATCAATGTGTTATGACGATCTTATCCGTTACATCTCGTGTTTCCGCCTTAGCGCGTTGTGACATTGAACATAAGGAATACAACATTCAAGGTTTTAGGCTAGGGTTGAACATGTAGCTTACCAACTCGAGCTTCCACAAGAACTAAGCGGTGTTCACAACATGTTTCATGTCCCTAAGCTGAAGAAACGCTTGTCTAATGAATCACTCGTCATTCCACTGGAGGAAATTCAAATTATCGACAAACTATTTCATTGAAGAGCCGGTAGAGATTATGGACCGGGAAGTCAAGCGATTAAAGTAAAGTCGCATTCTGATCGTCAAGGTAAGATGGAATTCCTGAAGAGGTCCTGAATTCACCTTGGAGCGAGAAGACCGGTTTCGAAGCAAATATCCTCACATGTTTCCCGACACCTCACCACCGGATACCCACCAATTGAGTTTCGGGACGAAACTCCTTTTAAATATGGCAAGACTAATAACAACCGCAATTTTACAGGTTAATATTTTACTAATTAACTTCACTATTTTACTTTAACATATGTTATGTATCAGTTGACATAAAACCAGAAGTTATCCCGCGCACACTGAAAAACTCATTTCAACGCACAACCATCCATAGACTAAGGTTAGGCTACTCATAACATATATTATTTTTACATTAATTATTATTATTAATATTATTATTATTATTTTATTATTATTATTTAATTATTCTTATTTATTATTATTATTTATTATCATTATTTTTTTATACATTTTCACCGGGTATAATCCCTTTACTTAAAAATAATAGTCTACTCTTAACAATTATGTTTTAAATGTCATAAAAATATTACGTATGTCATGTATATTTACATTTACGATTATTACGTAAATGTTTATTGTTACATTGGACTTTCGAGCATTTATTGAAAATTATCGAAGCCTGATGATTTAAGTCAAGCCGAGCTCATGCTCTAACTATCAAAGCACTTAATACTTGTTGTTATGCTAATTTTCGTCACATCATCAAGCCCATCTCAGCCCAATAAGTCATGTTAGCCCCATCAAACAAAGTGATATCATATATCACTTATAAAAGAAAACCTACGAAAGGAGTAGAAGGGAAAAAAACATCCAGCCGCAATTGGCACACACATATTAGTTGCATCACAAACTCAAACACTCACACCACAATTTTACTAGTATAATACCCGTGCGTTGCGCGGGTCACGCATAAAAAATAAATCAGATTTTTTACGTCAACTTAATACTGAATCTGTAAACAGCATATATTATATATCAAAAGAAATATAATAAAGGATCATAATCTAACAAAGTAAGCATATCATCAAGTTCAAAGTATAACATGCATGATTTTGAGTTAAAATAGCCAACGTAAGGGTCAATTACGATGTTCAAGAGTACACATGCATTTAATAATTAAAACCAAATGTTTAAAGATGCATATAAAATACTAAAAGTATCAACCTTATCAACTTGGGGCTCACTAACTACATCCTCATCAACCACTCCTCCAAAGACAAATATGTGTGTATATTTGGCTACATTCCTTAAAAGACTCCATTTGCAGACCTTAAGTGCAATACTCATGCGTTGCTCGAGTTCTTGTTTTAAAAGGAAGAAAAAGTATACTTGCCTACTCCTTTGATCTCTATTTAATTGTTACACGAATAAAATAACACACAACTTAAGAAAATTACAATATAAATTATTTGAAATTGACAAAATACATTTTTATATTTTAACTAAAAGATATGCGATTATAATTTTACTTAGGATAAAAAAAATAATTAAATATCTCTATAAAATTGCATACATTCAACATTGAGAACTTTAGTTTTTTTTCCTTTTTAAGATTGTATATATAGTTTATGTTAAACATATGTTTTACACAAAAGCATCTCTCCTTAGAAAAAGATGTTTGATTATATATCATGTGACAATGTGTTGTACACAACACTCATTTTGTAACATATTATGGAATTAAATTATTTCAAAATTATTAGTTTAGGTTACGTTGATTTTGAAAAGTAGATATGTAATTTTCTATAAAAGATCTTTCTATAATTTACAGATGGCCCTGTATAGATATAATTTTGTAGCGGGGAGGCATATTTTAGACGGACCCTTTATACTTGATGGGATTTTTTTTTTTTTTTTTAAAAACCCCTTCAATGGTGCAAAAGGAGAAGTAAAAATGCTTTGTTTTTTAAAGTGGATTTTGCCAAGGCATATGACTCAATTCGTTGGGATTACTTATTGGATGTTTTGGATGCTTTTGGGTTTGGTAATCGATGGTGTAAGTGGATTCGGGGTTCTCTTATGTCTGCTACAGCTTCGATTCTGGCTAACGGTAGTCCTTCTAATGATTCGAGTTACCGTTGTGGTTTTGAAACAGGGAGATCCTCTCGGCACCATATTTTATTTCATTTTGATTATGGAAACTTGCATCTTATCTTTCTGTCGTGTGGTAGATAGTGGTCTTTTCAAGGGTATTCATTTTCCAGGATCGCTGGCCATATCTCATTTATTCTATGCAGACGACGCGTTGTTCGTTGGTAAGTGGTCAAACACCAATCTGGAAGTTATCATTAATGTTCTTAGATGTTTCTTTGCTGCTTCAGGTCTGAGTGTTAATATTCAGAAATGTCAACTTTTGGGTGTATGGTGTTGTCACAAGACATCCATTTCACGCAGCTTTCTTCTATTGTTGATTCCATTATGCCAACATCCAATTCCGTACCATGGCGTATCTATTGGAGATAGAAAACAATGACTCAAGGCATGGGAGAGCATTGTTTCCAAGTTAAGAAATCGTCTTTCTAAATGGAAAGAGAAAACGTTATCAATTGGTGGACGTTTGACTCTTTTAAAAGCCGTGCTTGGTGCGTCTCCTGTTTATTCCATGTCTTTATTTAAAGTTCCTCTTGGTGTTTTAAATATTATGGAAGGGATACGTAATAGATTTTTTAATGGTAATGGGAAATCAGAATCCAAGATTACTTGGATTGCTTGGAATAAGGTTCTTTGCTCTAAGAAAATGAGGGCCTTGGTGGGTCGAGTTTTTTTGCTCTCAATCGTGCTCTCTTTTCAAATGAGTGGCGATTCATTTCTAAGGATGGTTCTCTTTGGAGCCGTGTGATTCAGGCTATATATGGTACAAGGATTGATGAACACCCGCTGAATTTTTCTTCCAATTGGTGTGCTATTGTTAATGAAGTTCGATCTCTTAATGTTAAAGGGATTGACTTATGGTCTCACTGCAGGAAACGTATTGGTAATGGAAGGGATACTAGTTTTTGGCTTGACTGTTGGCTTGATATTTGTTATTAGGTACTCCCCTTATGTGTTAGTTTCCCTCGGTATTGCTTTGGAAGAGGATAAGGACGTTTCTGTGGCTGTGAAATTGGGATCCTCGGTTTGCTCTTCTTTTCGTCGTGATCCAAGAGGGGGTATAGAGCATCAGCAGATGATGGAGTTGCAGTCCCTGTTGGAAACAGTTTCTTTATCTAACTCTAAAGACAGGTGGATTTTTGATTAGGTGATGGTGTGTTTAGTGTCAAAGCTCTTCGTAACTTCATTGACGATAAAATTCTCCCTTCCCATCCCGAGGCTACAAACTGGGTTAAAAATATTCCCATTAAGGTAAATATTTTCAACTGGCGGGCTAGAAGAGATTGCTTACCGACAAGACTGAATTTGGCGTATAGAGGAGTGGTTCTTGAATCGACTATTTGCCCTGTTTGTAAGCATGCTGTTGAAGACATCAAGCACATCTTATTTCGGTGTGATTTAGCTCGGAGTGTCTTAAGACGTGTTTGTCGCTGGTGGGGTCTAGACCAACAGGATTGGAGCTCGTTCTTGGATTGGCACAATTGGTTCTCTTCAACTCGGTTACCGTCGGCGAATAAGGAGTTGTTGGAGGGAGTGTTTTACACTGCGTGGTGGATTTTATGGAATTTCAGAAACAAATGTGTCCCTTTCAGGATAATCCTCCCAGGCGTCGACTCTTTTGATGACCTTAGTTTTTGATGCGCAGTTCAATTGTCCATAGTCATTGTAATAGGAAGTTTAATTGGATTGATTGGCCTTAAAAACCTCATTTAATTCTTGTAATTTTCTCTAGCACCGTGCAAGTTTAATAAAGTTTGCCGTCCAAAAAAAAGAAAGATATAATTGTCTTACGAAACGCTCATTTATTGTTATAGATTTATAAAAAGTGTCTGTAACAAATCACTAAACTTTATACAGACATTTTTCCCGTAATTTATTTTCTTTTTTTATCAAATATTTACACGTTATTGTGTTTTGTCTTTTAAAATGATACATGCTTAAAGACTCGAGATAAAAAGACTTAATAGTTTCATAAGTTAATTTTTTACCTTATTTATAAGAAATTTAAAAAAAAACATTTCATTTTTAAAACATGTAAATATGTTATATCAAGTGTTGAAAAACTCAAAGTTTAGTATAACCAAATTTATCATTTCTATTACTTTCTAAAGTTTATAAAAAACTTTGAGTACATACTAAAATAAATCAAATTTTTTATAATTTTTTATGCAAAAAAGTAATACAAAGCGAATAAAAACCATATTCTTACTGAACTTGAAGTTTAAAGCAATTGTTTATTCAATTTTGCTTTTTCATGAGTTAGGACTCTTTCATTTATTTAAAACTTATATTGAGATTTATATCTGATTACTAAAGCATGTGTTTCTGTTTTGTTGTTATTATTGCGTGAAAGATGTAAATGATGTACTAAAGACAACATTCAAAATAGGTACAATAATATTTGAATAACAACAAATGAAGCATTGTAGTGTTTAATATAGCCAAGAAAATAGGAATAATTTGTTTTTTTGTTATCATCATCTTAATCAATTAAATCCCTCATATACCACCTTTTTCTCTAAATAAATTAGTCAAAGTCAAACACCTAATTTAAACCGGCTTAATAAATTTTAGGTTGATTCCGACAGGCTAATATAATGTAATGCATCTTTTTTTCTCTCTGCTCCGTCGGCAATAGAAAGAACAATTACTTGTCTATTTCTTTTATAATGTATAGTAATCCATTTTATTGCTTTGTTTTAAAATTCATGTACGGAGACAAGTTTATTAAATTTTCTTTTGCAATCATTTTATCAAGATTAATCTATCAATTATGTCTTTATATTTTGTTTAATTTTTTTCTTTGCTCGTATGCTTTGATGGACCATGTATTGTGTTTTTTTTTACACTTAATATTGCCATTCATCATTTTTGTTATCAAAAACTCTTAAAATTAAGCTTTAACTTTTAACTGTTTTTAAAAACCATTTTAATTACTTTACTTTAAAATCTTTTTTTTTAATCCAGTTTACTATTGCGTTTTAGTGTGATTACGAGATAATCTTAGGTTTAGCAAAGGAGTATATTAAATGGGGGTGCATATGGTTTTGGTTTTTTGCACGTTTGAAGCTTATATATAGAATAATATCCCATTTCTTTTCTTCAACTTTGGCACTTTTGGTTCCTCGATTGGTCGCGTTTAAAAACTCGTTGCTCATTAATACTTGTTTATCACATCTTCTCATTTGTAAGCATTTCATTTCACATCTTCATTCATCTTTGTTTATTTCTTTAGATCTATGCATCATTCTTTTAAAATATCACCCATATGGTTGTGTGAAATGATTTTATGAAATAAACTAGCAAGATTTATTTGTTTAACTACTTTTGTTTAATTTCTCTTACATTATTATTAGTTTATTATTGAAGTTTTATGTTTAAGTTTGTAATTAAATATTGTTAAACGAGTAGTTAATAGTGTTCTTTGCAACAAATTGGTGGGAAGGGATAAGTTAGTTTTTGAAGTTATTGTGTTGATGATATCATTGGTGGAAAAGATTAGGATAGAAATGGGTGTTGTTGATGTTGTGGATGAATTTTGTGTAGTGATTTTGGTAAAACACCTTGCTGTCTGAAATTTACACTAGGCATAACGGGTCTTTAAAATTATTTTGGGAAGCTAAACCTTAAAATTATGTTAGTATATCTTAATACCTACGCGTAGATATAAAGAACGCGAATATCCGACTTAAAACGAGTGAGATATGGCCTTTTTAAGTTCGGCGAAACACTATTATTTTTACCAGCTCAAAACTGTTTCGGACACATTTTGTCCAAATTTTAAAATTCATGTTTTGACCCATTTCGGGTCCGAGTCGGCTAAAATATATAAAAGAAAACTTGTAGATTATGATTTATTCCTTCAAACCTAGCTTTCGTTCAATCCCATAAGTCCTATAACGAAGGAGATGCGCCATCCTACAAGTCAGACTAAATCTGAAATTTTTTCTAAGCAAAAGTGAGCTGATTGAGTTAATAAAATGGGTTTCGGGTCCGTTGAGCTATAAAAACCTTAACGAATATTGTTATGAACACCAATATATTATCTAGGCGCGTCGAAAAACTCTAAAACATTATTAGGTAACGTTAGAGATTTTTATTAAAATTTATAACTTATTTATAGTCCAGAAAATATATTTATGCGGATAAAATGGCGAAACTTAACATAAACGTTGCTTTTACTTATAAAACAAAAACACAAACATATGCGGGTGATTTTCGACTTATAAAACTAAAACACAAACATGTGCGGGTGATATTAACCTTCTAAAATTGCATATGCGTAGTTTTTACTATTAATTGCACCTAAGGCGCCACTATTTATTTAATTAGGTTGCATTTAGGATTTTCGTGCTCTACTACATTCGTTGATTATTTCTCTACTCATCACTTTGTAAAAGGTGAGTCTCATATCCCATTAATTTTACTTTGTTTGACTAAGTGGGGATGAATACCTGCTCGTTTACAACTCGTTTACATCTCCTTTGACCAACTTTTATATATGTTTATGATTACAACTGTTTACTTATGACAGTATTAAAACTTACATTGTGATTTCAAGCCCCCGTTTACTTCTCTTTATGAGTCGTTTTCTATGATTATGACTGTTGTACTATGAAGTAATATCCCAGATTAGCTTCCGCTGCTATATTTTTCAAAATGGGGGTGTTATAGTATCAGAGCAGGTGGATTAATCTCATAATTCAGATCCATTTTGAGTGACTACTAATGACATTTGTACAAAGTCAAAACTAAAGTGTAAGAACTCTAGAAGTTGCTACTACTGTTGCAACTTCTAAGGGGAGAAATACACTTAATTTTGACTAAATAGTAAACAAAAACACAAAAAACCCACAACCCAAACCTAATAATCAATCAACACACACACACACACAAACATAAAACTTCAAAACACACACACACAAAACCCCAACACAAATGCACAAAAAAGTCAATGCCAGTAATCCCATATATCCCAAATCAACCACCATCAATCCTCGATCTCAATTGAAGCATGTAGAATCGTACAGGAAGGTGAATATGGTCTTTTTGACTTCCTTGAAGTTTATGAAACTTCAACTCTCTAAGAAATTGAGTGTTGTTTTGAACTACTTAACAATAAAACTAATAAGTAGATAGAGAGAGAGACCACGATATATACTGGTTCAGGATGGGGGGTTTACACCATCCGTGCGTCCAATTGAAAATCCAGGACACCTGTACTATTACTGTAGTATAATCCTTATGGTGGACTATAAACCGTATACAACTTCACTCCACCGATATGCACAAAGATCGGCGCTCACAAAGAAGAGCTACTCCCTATGGTATTACGGCCACAAAAACCACCCCTAAGAACCCGTGATTTGACTTACTCCAATGATTACTAAGATTATCTAGCACCACTAAGAACATCCCCTTGGAAGTATACCAAAACCCTAACTAATTCACCCAATGATCTAGGCTTGAGCACTAAGATACAAGTCTTCCCTTACAACCAAATTAAATGATAAAATATAGTTGAACCAAGTCCTAACCTAACCTAGTGACTCAATTCTAATAGAAAGGGTATAGAGAAGAAGACCCTCGACACAACACACAAGTATGGATTAGTTACTTGTGCGTCTCTCTAGCAGAGTGATGTGTTTTCAATAAATGATAGATAAGAAGATTAAAAACACAAGAGGTGTTAGACTTAGAGGATAGGAGAAGAGAAAAAGAGAGAAAGAAAGAATAACAAGAGGGGTATTTATAGGCCAAGAACAAAAAATGATGACACTATTCATCAGCCTGTGGCGTACTACCCCACGCGCTAGCGCGTGACCAGCGCTCTAGAAACCCACCTCGGGTTTTTGAGTTTTTGGCGTTTTAAATACCTATTCTTGCTAAACCCCCAATTGTACTTCACGCTTTGAGCTTTCCATTATTCTTACACTCAAGGTCAACCAACTCAAATAGCCATTTGATAAAAACGTTTGTAAAGTAATAAAAAGCGTTTTGGGGATGTTTGCCTAATTTTAAAATGATAGAGATGAACTATTAGACAAACGATATATTTTGGGTATTCCTCAAAGGCAAATGGTTTAGTTGTAAACTAGCCATAGTTAAGTGCATGAGTTGGCATCGTTAAGATAAAAAAGAATATGCCAAGAGAATATTCCAAACTTGGTGAGGAAGTATGGATGTTGTAAGGGGAAATTTGAAATTCAAATTCAAATTTAATTCCATCATGTGGGATATGAGTTGGAATGAGTTTGTATTGATGTGATGTTTAGGAGCCTAAAACCAAATTCAAATTTAAATTATTAGGGATAAGTATAAGGTTGTGAGGTATAGTGATTTGGATATGAGTTGTATTGGATGTGATAGAAGGGAGCCTATAATTTGAAATTCAAAATTTAAATGTTAGGAAAGGTAGAACAGCGTAGGAGAAGTTTGGGTGAAGTGTGTGAAGCATTTGAATTTCAAAAGTAAAGTGTGTGAGAAGTGTAGAGAGAAAGCTTTGAATGTGTGTGTGCGTGAAATTAAAATTCAAGTGGATATGTATGTGTGTGTGTGGAGATGAAGATGAAGAATGGATAGGGATTGTGTGGTAGAGAATGTTGAGATGTGATGGATAGGAGCCTATGTTAGAATGTTGGGGTACAAAAGGTACAACAAGTACAAGGAAGATAAATTGTGTAACGGAATGTGAGTTATTCCATGTGGATGTGCTTGGAGAAGGTTTATATGGAGAAGGTATAAGATTTATAGTGAGGAAGGTTTAAGTGATGAGGATTGATAAGGATGACAATCAAAGGTTTAAGTGATGACGATTGAAAAGAGATGGACAATGATGATTATGGAATGGTTTAGGAAGAGAATGTTTAGAGTGTGTGAAAGGTGTGAATAATCATTTGTTGGGTAGAAAGGATTAACAAATGATTAGGAGAATGTTTAGAGGAGAGTATGGTGTAGGTGATGTATGAGGAATACTTGTGGGAGTTTGTAAATTATTTATATAGAAAAGGTGAGAAGGATCAAAGTAAGATTAACCTTTAATTAACACAAACTCAATTAGTCACTTAGACTTTAATCCATGATTATCAACAATGTATTTCATTACTAATTATCTGGATACAAACAAGTTAAGTGCTTTGAATCTCAAGTAAAGCATATCTCATAACGGGAAAAGATGCATTTACGCAAAGTGACCTTTGACTTAGTTTGACCAATAAGGGAGTAAAACCCGTTACATGATTACGAACAACATAAATCCAGATTAAGGTCAAATGAATACTTTTGTTTAATGGTATGTTAAAAGTATATTCATACTAGGTTTAGAAAGAGGTTTCAACCTTATCTAGATGCATTTGATAAAAGAATTGAGTTTTCATTTTGTTGAAAAACAGGAGGATTTGTTTTTGCTCCTCTCTAAGTCTAAAACTCATTTGGAGTGTTTCCAAATGCTCAAGTATCATGTACATACCTTTATTGAAGTTTCCACATGTGTTGAGTAAGAGGAAAATCAACATTATAAAATCTGTAAAAATGGGACAACCATTGGCGCGCTACACCAGCGCGCCAGGCTCAGGTGTTGATTCCTTGTTCTAGTTGTAGATCTTCATTTTCCCTTTCCGTGGCCTTTTGAGTTGTCACACCCTGCCAAGGCGGAAACGCGAGGCGCGACAAGAAAAGAAATCATCATAACACTTTGGCATCTATAAGAGAAACTAAAACATGAATAAAATACAAGGTATAGACACGCAGTGTCATGAAAATACCCAAACACATCATCAAAATCCAAAAGGCGTCTGACATTGAAATGAAGGCAGTTCATGCCAACGTCATGACATGCAAACATTCATACATTCTAACAAAGCAAAACAAATAACATTCATCATCCAAAACAAATAACGAAATCTAGATAACTAAACTTCGCCAGCTGACGATGGTCCATCTAGCCACTTTTCCTAACTTTAATCTCATCCTGCTGAATATCTGAAAATGATGCTTATACGTTAACATAATGGTTGGTGAGAAACATAGGTTTTCAGACATACATACTCAATCCATTACCAAAATCATTAACCGAAGGAGAGGTGTTTATATACTTACAATGGATGGTGGGCTTGGGCTTACATGGGTTAATCTATGGGCCTTTAGCTAACTAACTATGTAAGTTTTCAAAAATTACTTAAAAGAAGCTAAAACGACATTATCTATGGAAGCGATCGACACTTTCCTAGGAATTTCATATTCCTAACAATCTCCCCCTAAGGGAGGTCGCTCCATTTTACAAAAAAGCCTTAGCATACTATGCTTTAACTTTAGTCTTGAGCTTGTTTAACATCTCAATCATTTAACATAGTGCTTTACGTATGATCTAGACTTTAGGTTTGAGCTTGTTCCTTAGCTTGTCTTGAATGTGATCTTGAACACCTTGAAATCATCAACCAAGCATAATCTCATTTCGCCATCTTGTAAATTTTGCCACCATGTGATCTTGTGACTTCTGGACCGACATGCTCATACCTTTCTTGATTTGTTGACTTGAAAAGCTTTAATGTTGCATCTTTCTTGAAATTCTTTAACTTTACACTTCGTCACTTCGAGATAGACGTCCGGTATCAAGTGCTGAAACACACCTATCTTTTGAAATTATTGACTTTAATATCTTCGACAATAGAAATAATTCAAGAAACAACGTTGCGAATCCATAGTAGCGGAAGTCTTGAAATAATGTACTACGAGCTTTCATGATGCTTTATGTTATTTCGGTCGTGTATGGAGCATGTGGCTTTGAATATTATGATTCCAGCTGGAAATCAGGGTACCCTTTACCGTCCTCTTTAAGTATCCCCTGCATTACAACATTAAGCAATAAAGCGGGGACGAAATATGGCTTTGTCATTCGCAACCGTGTTTGTGGAGTAAACCTTCGAACTAGAGGATCGACCTGTGATCATAATTCAATTTAAGAAGAGAATCACCTTGAGATAGGATTTCCAGCTAAAGTAATCAAATCTTTCTAGACCTACACAGAAAATGAATGTTATCAGATTCATGCCAAACTCACATGTACTCATTACGAATGTCTCAAAGCAGACATCATGATAAAAGTGAACCAACGAGTTACTATCTCACCGATTGAAATAAAAAATTGATTTGAAATCATATCGTCAGATGTCACTTACTAAAGATAGTTTTTGTGACACATCGAGAGTGTTAACTCATTTTCAAAATTCCATCATCCCATCAATCGTTAATTCATAACCTGGAACAAGTTTGATTCTTATAGAATCAGCACATCATTTTCTTCCAGTCTGTCACAATTTTTGATTCGTATAGAATCGCACAAGTCACCTACCATGAGCTTGTTTGATGTTGGCTCAAGCAGGATTTCCATCTTCATTATGAATGATATCACTCGGATGTTCTGGCAAAATCACAAGGATAATGGGGGGTGCGAGTCGGACACTTAATAAAACATCTGTATTCAACATCGCGCTGCATGATTTAGAAGCTTAATTAAACAAGTGTCCTACTGACATTTATAGATGATCTCTTTGGTCTCTAGACACAATAGTGCACTTTGTCTTTTTTAGTAGTGACAGAGCTGGAGCAGACTGGCCACCTTTTCAACTATCAAACTAACTCGAAATGAAAAGCTGATAGAAATGCTGTAATCACCATGAAGAAAGGAAACAAGAAGTCATGTTGAGAGACCTTGAGTGGCTGGGGAGGGTTGTGCAATAGCATTACTGGGGTCCAAGACTATCTTTCAATGTCAGACAACACCCTTAACGTGTTTCCGACAGATTATGTATTGACCCGGTTTCTGCCTAAGTGTATAGAGGGCCTTTTCTTTCTTTTCACCAACCCTTTATCTTACATTCTTTTTCACTTCGCTTCAACCCTTCAATCTACTGAGACTTCATAACTAACACCTTGTTGGGTTTATTCTAGTGTTAGCTCCATCTCAGTCGGCATTATTCCCGATTCTCACTTTTTATCCTTTTGTATCATACCTAAGGACTTCTACACTATCTAGTGGATATCCCTGGGTAGATCCCTCCAGTTCTGGCTAGATCATGGGATTTGAATACCTATGCCTAACCACCCGATAACCATAAAATTAAGTACATGTGGTTTTATGGGGTATTCCATCACAGATCAAACCAAAATCATTGAGAAAATTCAATCAAAAGAGTTTGAATAAAAAATCCAAAAGATTTACACTTTAAGAGTTTTTTTATCATCACTAAAAGCTCCCCCTTAACATGTGCACCGTAATCGTAGTACATGTTAAGTTTAGAGTACATTGAGTCCATTTTATATGATCACATTTTGATACAAGTTAGATTCAGTTTAATCACATTTTCTCCCCTTATCCAAAATGTTAATCCCTTGATATTTTGGATATCATATGATTAAACATTCGGGGACAAAATTTTATAGAATATTATATAGGAACATTTTAATGCTCCCTCTCAAATTATGAGGGATAATGATATAGTGTTTGAGTATTGAAAATTTTGAAAGATTTTTGAATTTTGTGAAAAATTCTAAAAATCATCATACTCCGAACACCACATAAGCCCCCCCCCCCCACCCCCCCCCCCCTACCCCCCCCCCCACCCCCCCCCCCCCCCCCCCCCCCCCCACCTCCCCCCCCTCCCCCCCCCCCCCCCCCCCCCCCCCCCCCCCATACCCCCCCCCCCCCCCCACCCCCCCCCCCCCCCCCCCCCCCCCCACCCCCCCCCCCCTCCCCACCCACCCCCCCCCCCACCACCCCCCCCCCCCCCCCCCCCCACACCACCCCACCCCCCCCCCCCCCCCCCCCCCCCCCCCCCCCACCCCCCCCCCCCCCCACACCCCCCCACCCCCACGCCCCCCCACCCCCCCCCCCCCCCCACCCCACACCCCCCACCCCTCCCACCCCCCCCCCCCACTAAGTCTTTTATACTAATTACATATTCACATGTTTATTATACACGAAGAATTTTGACCTGAATCGAGAGAAACTCATATGATGAAACATATGGTCCATTGTAGAAGCCGTAGGTCACCTTCGTACAATCTCCCAACAACGACCTTATCTAGCTCCTCATTAACCTTTCATTTCATTCAAGAAGTTGTCAACATACTTCAATCTTTCTTTGTCCAAGCACTCTTCGACATTGCTCACTTTGCTTTCCCAAGTACGAAAGTCCTTATGCTTTCAAACCTTCGAGTAGTAACAGATTCAAATACACATGTAAACTTGAGCTTGTGTGGTTGTTGATAGTCAGTGTTGATTTGTTTAGCTTCCCCCTAAACCAAACAATCCTTATCTGAGAAGATTCATAACTATGTGCAAGCCGCATCAAGTAGTCTTGATGTATAAAAGCCTAGATATCCTGAAATCACAAATAAAACCTTTCAAAATATTTGATACCGCACACATCATATTCTATAAGTCCCGGATGACGCCTTTCTCTCATTCAGGATAGTGTATGACTATTAAATGTAACACCAAAGTCACTAATTCCCGGATGTAACAATTAAATCCCCTATGTGTACCCTTTTTAGTCAAAATATTTTCTACACATTTTAAGAATAACATAAAGCGATTGACCGTCCGGGCTAAAACATTAATTGAATCAGAAAGATCTCTTCTCATGTTTTAAATAATTATATCTTATACTCCAACACTTCACTTTGGGACTTCAAAAATGAATGGCAAACACAGACTAAAAACGAGATGTCTCTTCCACCATGTGATTGAAATAGTACACCCGAAAGATTTAAAAATGCCTAAAATCAAAAGAAGCTAACCTCAAAAGACAAAAGAAGCTAACCTCAAAAGAAGGCCAAAGACACTATAAAGTAATAACATCTACTTCCTCCGCCTTGCCTGTTTTGATACTCTACAGAATCAGCAAAACCTTGTACGCACATGTACTTGAGATCGTGTTCGAAGAATTAATAAGCTTAAATCTATCCCATGAGAATCAACTTCAAGGCTTTTAAAACTCATGAAAGTATTTCCAAAACATTCCTAATCTTTACAAACTATGAGTGTTTTGGCAATATTGATCGACATTTCCGTTTAAAAGCCTATACTCACTTAATGTCCCATATTTCAAAAAAGTCCCATAAAGTTTTGAAACAAATATCAATCTAAAGCACATATAGTTAATATAAATCTAAGCTCCCATTGAAATTGTGAACCGTCATATAATACAAAAACCTTTATTTCCATTTATATTCGGGACTTATTTTGAAATGAACCGTTTTTAAAAGATTATTGGATGACACCTTCTCCCCCTCAAATGATGACCCGTTTTCTATTTAAAGAGTTGTTGTCATTGTTTGAGTGGTCGAATTGTCTTTGAAAATCTTTTTGTGATTACTAAAAACACCGATTCATTATGAAGACAACTTTTTACCAATAGAAATAAGATTTCTCTTATTTTGACACATAAATGCACTGAAACGTACACTTATTGTATATAGGAAGCACATATTGTGTTAAAAGTAAACACAAGCCTTTGCATGGTCATTAAGTAGACCATGCCTGAGAATAAATTCCCGTTGAGAGGACAAGTTTTCTTTTTGAAATACTTGCCTTTAAAATAACGACCGGGTTGCTATTTGAAATAATAGCAAGCCATTTGGCATGTTTTGAAAACATTTGAACTTCTGCTCGAACTTTATTTACAGCCTCGTATCATTATTGAATGACATTTCTAAGACCGTAAATGTTATCGATTTTCAGAAGACATGCCATTATTACCTCTTTTTATATTTTTCTCAAATTTTAATTTTTTCTTTGGTTTTTAAAATTTTATATTTTTGTATTTTGATTTTATAATAGTTTTCTGAAAATGAAAAAATCTTTTTGGTTTTTGTGGTATTTAATATATATATATATATATACACATATGATACAGGATATTTGAATAGGTACCACCACTATTCATCAACTTCATCTGCCAATTGTTTCAGAGTCTCCGGTGTAAAACTCCGCATTCCCAGCTTGTTGATAAGAAATTCAATTCTTTCTCTGCCAAGGGCTTTAGTGAAGATGTCCGCCAGTTGATACTCCGTATTGACAAAGTAAAGTTCGATCACCCCATTCTCAACATGCTCCTTGATAAAGTAAAATCTAATGTCTATTTGCTTCGACCTGGAATGTTGAACGTTGTTGCAGCATTAGGCAATAGCGCTTTTGTTATCAAAGTACATTAGAATTTTGTTGAATCCAAAGCCATAGTCGGTAAGCTGTGATCTCATCCAAAGGAATTGAGCACAACAGCCAGACAAAGCAATATATTCAGCTTTCGTACTGGATATCGCAGCGCTTTTTTGCCTTTTTGATGACCAGCTAACAAGTCTATCTCCCAAGAACTGCATACTACCAGATGTGCTACGGCGTGTATCTTGACAACCAGCATGATCCGCATCTGCAAATGCTGTTAGAGCAATTGAAGAATCCTTCGGATACCATAGTCCCCGATTGACAGTTCCTTTTGGATACTGAAAGATCCTTTTGACCGCATGTAAGTACTTTTTGGTAGGCCGAGCCTGATACCGGGCACACATGCATATAAAAAATTATGGTCAGGTCAACTGGCTGTGAGATAAAGGAGGGTACCAATCATGCCATGATAGTGTGACGGATCTACGGCTTTCCCTTCTTTATCTTCATCCAGTTTGGATTTCTCCACCATGGGAGTATCCACTGGGTCACAAGATTCAAAACCGTATTTTTTAAAAGATTCAAGGGCATATTTTGACTGGTTAATAAAGATGCCTCTGGGACTTTGAGAAATCTGTAGTCCTAAGAAAAATGAGATTTTGCTCATCATTGACATCTTAAATTTTGAACACATAATTTTAGCGATAAGTCACAGAAAGTTCAGTGTAGAATTCAGCAAAGATAATATCATCGACATATATTTGTACCAGAAGTAATTCCTTGCCTTCCCTATGGATGAACAAAGTGGGATCCACTAAGACTTTGGAGAAGTCTTGGGATAGCAGGAATGAAGACAACATATCATACCAACGCAGCGTGGAGCTTGTTTAACCCATAAAGAGCTTTCCTTTAGCTTGTACCCCATTATTTGGGGTTAACTAGATCCACAAACCCGTCCGACAGAGGCTTAACAAAACCTCTTCAACACAGATACCATTCAGAAACGGCCGACACTTACACCACACACACACACGTAGAACGACCATGTTTCATGTGAGCGACAAAGGCAGAAAGAATCCTTATAACCTCAAATCTTTGGCAACGCTGGAGAAGCAAAAGACTCTTCAAAAATCAATTCCCACTTCTTGTCGATAACCACAAATCCACTACCCGAGCTTTATGTTCTTTTAGAATACCCACCAGTTCGTCTAGCATTCACTTTGTAGAGATCCTTCCAAAGTAAAGACCATAACTTTATAATGGACAGGGTACGAGCTCACATACTCCAAGGCTTCGAACTTCATGGAGCTCTTCTTGCATTGACTTAATCCAGCAGGATTGAGTCAAAGCATCTTTATTACGTCTTGTTCAAAGTAGTGAGGAAAGCATCGATTAACAAGAAAAGAGACTTGCGCATGTAATTGCAGCCTTGTGGGAAACCTGGTAATATCGAGTTCACCAATTAATATTTATTCAAGTGATGATCCTTAATTCCATTTTGCTATTATGTTAAGAATTATGACATCGGGATGCTCAATTTGTATGACTAATATCCTGTTAATGAAGATTAGATCAGAAGGAACCTTTTAGAATTAGAATACCATAGTACGATCATTATTCAGTGTGGCAACATCTAGTCATAGATTATCTTCTTCAAATCGTTAGGAATGAAAGAGTTTGAGTTTTGGGTGTTGTTTGAAGATTTACGAGGTGATGTGAATCTTCTTGGTCATCTGTTTGAGGCGAAGGTGAACCGTTGATGCAGCGGGTCTGACGCAACTAAGTCAGCAATGGCAATTACTTCAGGGCTGGATGATCAACACTATGTGGAGGATATGAGGTATCACTACTCAAAGGTGTATAAATCGATGTAGAAAGAGGAGGTTTGGCACGGAATCTGAACTCATTGTTTTCAGGAGTCATGTTATAAGTGGCGGGTCCTGAACTGCAATGTTTAGAAGCCATCGGAGTCAGCTCATTAAAGTCTACATGAATTGTTTCGATAATTCATCTGGTACGTCGGTTGTAAATTCAAAATGCTTTCTTTGTGGGTGCATAGCCAATGAAAATACCAATATCAGCCTTCGGTTGTAACTTACCCAAGTTCTCACTATCATTTGTCAGATAGCAGAGTGCACCAAATACATGGAAGAACGATAAGTCAGGAAGTTTTGTTTTAAAAGCTTATATGGTGCTTTCTCTAAGACGAAGTAGTATGATTGGAATATTTTGGGTGTAACATGCGGTAGCAAACTTCGCTTCTGCCCATAAGAATAAAGAAGCTTTTGTATAAATTAACATTGTGCGGGCATTTTAAATTAGCGTATGATTACGTATTTCAATGACACCATTTTGTTGTGGAGAGCGAGCAACATATGTTTCATGAGAGATGTCAACCTTATCATAATATTCAAGCAAAGTTTGATTAACAAATTAAGTTCCATTATCTGTTCTGATTCGTCGGAACTCAATGCATTTTAAGCTGCACTTGGATCATCTTGAGAAACTTAATTATGAACTATAAGGAGCTCATCTTTGACCTTAACCACTTAACCCATGTAAATCGAGAGTAATCATCGACAATGACGAGGATGTACTTCTTTCTATTAACACTTGCGACACGCATTGGTCCACAAAGATCCATGTGCAAAAGATAGAGTTTTTCTTGGTTGGTGTCTTTAGATTTAGGTTTGTAGGGTTTCTTCTTGCTTTTACCCATTGCACAAGCAGAACACAGATGGTCCTTTTCAAATTTTAGCTTAGGGAGACCTCGAACAAGACCGTGTCTAGCTAAATGGTTGATTGCACCAAAGTTCAGATGAGATAGATGTCGGTGCCATAGCCAGGACTTAGTCTTTGAGGCCTTTGACAATTGACATATAGGAGAGGACGTCATCATATCTCCAAGAGACAGAGTATACAGATTGTTGCCTCGAGATCCAGTCAATAGATCAATACCTTCTAGATTGCGAATGAAGCAGGTGTGTTGACGAAAAGCAACTTTAAGGTTCGAATCACAGAATTGCCCAACGGAGAATAAGTTGTGTCCAAGTCCTTCCATGTAGTAAACCCTTGAGATCGTAACATTCCCAATCTGATAATCACCATATCCCAATATCTTTGCCACGTGATCATTTCCGAATTTAACAGTACCCAAAAATTTATTGACGAAATTGGTGAGCTGAGAGCGATCACCAGTCATATGCTTTGAGCAGCCAGAGTCCAAATACCATAGAACAATTTGGACAACCTGCATTCATCAAGAGAGGAAGATGGAACATCAGAAACTAAGGATCCCTAAGATTTACTGGGTTCCTTATTGTTAGCAGATATAGATTTAATAATCTTAGGTTTGCTAACGGGAACATTAGTTTTAGATTTCCTAGGTTTCCTTGAGTAAACCAATGTTACTACAGGCTTATGTGTATCGGTTTCTAGAGTAGTTGGTTTCCTAAGGGGCACTTCAGCAGTTGTGGTAATCCTAGTTAAAGGGCATGCATTTCCTACTATAGTGAAGGTCCGACCAGTAGGGCTCCAAGTGTATCCAATATTTGTAAACACGTTTCCTGTTGGTTTCCAAACTTTTCTCTTTGAACTTTTCTTAACAGATTTAGATTTAGCACGAGCATTCACATCATTGATAAAATCAAGAACACACAAATCATGATTATCAGAAAGCATGCAACCATTACACTTAACACATAAAAGTTCAAAATTCGCATTAAGCTTGGAATTATGCACATTTGTAGTTCCTTTAGGTTCAACAACACAATTCTTATTTTTCAAACTAGATTTAACTGTCCTAGGGCAGGCTTCTACTATATTCTTTTGAGTACTACTTGGTGTTTGCTAAATCTTATCTTTCTTTGTATTGCCTTAAGGTTGTGATCCGCTAGCACTAGTAGACGGTTTTACTCCTGTAGAAGACAACATAGGTTTGTTAGAAACTAGGTTTTATGAAGAAGCTGTTTTTGTGTTTGTGTTTCCTGAGAATGTGACGGGATCAGTGAATCTAACTCTTTTGTCCTTGTTCTTTAGGGTCACAGCCACTAATTTATCACTTGAATTGTTGATGCTAGGGCAGGTTTGTCTGATTATTATAAGCAACTCTTAAATTCGTTTGGTATATTTACAAGCAGATTCTAAGGAATTATTTAAAGGATTTTGGGATTGTCCTTGTTCAACTACTTCTCTAAGAATCGCCGCTTGTTCCTGAGTGTGCCTAAGGTAGTCAAAGTGAGCTGTCCTATTGTTTAACAATTTAGGGGCTATTGGTTCTACATCAACTTTAAGCATTTCTGGATCAATAGTGTGTTTGGTAACAATATTATTAGCTAAATCCTTTCCTTTAAGTTTTCTTAATTCATTCTTGAGAGTTGTAATGACCAAATATTTTTCCTGAAGACTTACATTTAAATTAGAGATTTCCACAGACTTTTGATTAACTTGATTAACTAAAGCATCACATTGTTCTTTTGATAGAATACATGTTGGTTTGATTGAGTCATAAAGTTGCTTATAGGTCTGTTTCAAATGTTCATTCTCAGCAATAAGTTTTGACACCCTATGATCCAATTCAATATTTATTGTTTCAATCTCTTCTATGTCCTTTTTGACCTTATCCTTATTCATATTTCAACTTAATGATTTAATTCTCTCTTTCAACTTACTTATGACCGTGTCTTTCTCTTGCGACTGAGCTTTCAATTCATTTAATTCAAAATATTGATCAAAATTTGAAGCACTTTGATTTGAAACATAATTGTCTCTTTGAAAAATTTCCTGATTAAGTTGATTATCAACTTCTAAAGAAATGCAATGTTTTTCAAGAGTTGTATAACTTAACAGTTTATCATAAGTCTCTTTTTCAATGAAATCTTTTTTGTTGAAAAGCTCAGTCTCAAGTTTGAGACACTTTTGACATTCATGCATATTCACAGAAGCATTATCCACAGTAGAATTCATAATTATGTTCACTATATCTTTGTTAATGACTTGTTCCAAGAGTCGTTCGTTCTCGTTTAAAACTTGATTCATTTTAACTTCAAACATTTTAGACTCTAAACGATGTTGTTCCATAGCCTGTTATATTTGATGAAAGACATTTTGGACTTTAGTAAGTTCATCAATTAAATATTGATCGAGTGTATTGAATATGTCCTTAAGAGCTTTTACAAATGGAATAATTTCATCCCTAAAACAAGATTTTGTATGTTTAAACCTCCACGAGCCCTTAGTGATGGCTGTGGTCGTGGTTCTTTCTTTGACAACCACGTCAAAACCAGCAAGATGGTGTTTAAGTTTCTTCAAACTCGTATTTACCATGCTGACTTTAGGAAGTTCTTTTGGAACCTCGTCTTTGGTGGGTCTACAAGAAGGACTAGGATCTGAAGAATTCATAGAATTCTGAGACCAAAAGGCTTGTTCAGCAGATAATTCAGTTTGTGGAACAAATTGTTTTTAAAAATCTTGAGAAAGTTGGTTGAGAACAGCATAATCAACTGGTGTGGTATTAACTTTCTTTTCTAAAACCATTAGATCCTGTTGTTTTAAAAGCATTTTTGAACGACTCTCTTCAGCAAGCATTAGGGTCTCTTCGGAGTCAGGAATCACAATAGTACTAGTGTTCTTAATGACATTACCATCATAAAGCTTTGGTTCCAACTGTTGAGCTTTCTTCAGATAGAAAAGATTTTGAAAACCTAGAGCTTGCTTAGTGGTATGATCATAGAAAAAATGTGGTTTCGTCAACATATGAACCGTTTGTGCTGATTGATCTCTTTTATAAACAATATTATCCAGCTGGATTGATCATCTTTCAAAAGCAATTCTACTATCAATATTTCCTAGATTCTTCTTTCTTAGAAAATCAATTTTTGAGAAGAGTAACTGTTTGCATTAAAGATTCCTTTTCTTTTAAATGGTCAGAAAGAGCTTTTTTAAGACGATCAATCTCGACAGACTGTTCACATGAATCTGAAACATTATCTTTACTTTTTAAATCAACATTTTGGCCTTCTTTCAAAACTTTAACTTGTTCTCTATATCTTTCAAGCTCAGCAGTTAAAGTATCATTGACACTTTTATTGTCTAAATTTATCTTGGTACAATTAATTACTGGGGTTTTTAGTTGTTCAATCACAGATAATATTAGTGCATCTTGCTGTGCAGACGAGTTAGAATTATGAACAGCTGCCTGTTGTGATTCTGTCACATACTGAGATTAAGGAATGATATTGCTATCACTGGTTATTTCAGTCTTTGAATAGTTTACAACATTTGTCTATTCAGAAGACGGGATCACCTGCACACCTTGATTAATCATATTGTTATCCACATTATCAGGATTGTGGTACCTCAGCGAGAGCATCTGAACCATAATGAGAAAATTTGCCATGAGAGCAACTTTGGCAGTGTTGAGTTCATCACAATCAGAGTCATATGCATCCAAATCATCGGCTTGATAAGAAGCATTGTGAGTAATGATAGTCTGTGCGGCTTGACCTTCTGCAGTTCCTGGATCTGCAAAAAATGCTAGTTCCTCCTCATGTCGAATTTGACCATTTGCTTGAGCTTGTACCAGCAATACTTTATCCTTAAACCACAAATCATCCCGTTTCCTTTAAGGTTTAGTGCACTGTTTGGACATGTGTCCTTCCCCTTTACAGTTGTAACAAATAATAGTCCTTTGTTTTCTTGTAGAATTTCTTCCACTTGCTCCTAGAGTGTAGGTCCTAGTGGTACCCGTAGCAAAAGAAATTTGTTTCCCCTGTACTGGTTGTAAAGTCACTCTTCCATCATTAATGGTACTGTTGCCTAGGTTTGATGAATTTCCTTAGCTGGTTTGTTTGTAGAAGATAAGCGAGATGTGACGACAACTAATAGGAATGACATCATATGGTTGATGGCATCAATGGGATCATCACCTTGCTTGAACACTAGAACAGTTGACCTGAGTCTAGTTGAAAATATTTCATGTTAATGGTGATGTTGGTTAACAGTGGGAGCATATTCCCATTTGAGGGATGATATGGTGGAGAATAAACGTTATGGTGAAATTATGATAGATATCATGTAGATGATAAGAAATTGAAAAGGTGTTTATTGATTGATAGATATTGTGAGACTGATAAGGTGATCCATACAGTGGAGACTGATATAGTATAAAACTTTGTTGAAATTGAGAAGGTTTTGGTATGAGTTCTAATGAGTTGATACGTAGGACTGGGATCATCTGATGGTTACACCAAAGACAAGCAGATCTAAGTTGTTCATAATTGCTTTAAACAAACTTCATTAGCATGAAATTTGTGTGTCCCAATAAGCCAAGAAGCTGTCTCAATATTAGTTGTGGTGCAAGTCCCAAACCAGTTTTGACAACATGTCCACAAATTTTCTCCATCAGGAGGAAGAGTATTCAAAAACTTGGTGTTCACTTGAAATTGTTCCAGTTTCACATTGTAGATGTTCATGTCATTGAGTAGCAGTGAAAATCTCAAGTAGAAATCACGTAGTGTTTCCCCCTTCTTATAAGCAAACTTATCGAATTCATCATATAGTTTACACTCTCTTTCCTGTTTCGTCAATGAAGTTCCTAGCATAAAGAAGTTGAAATTTCTTTTCCCAAAGTTCGTTGGGCGATTTCTATGAATGCTAACAATGCATAGACCTCCTGGTGCGGTAATCACATTGAAAGAATGATATTTGTTGCTTTGACATCACAATCAGCTTGAATTGCATCCGCAGCAGATAACTCAGAATATTTTCTTGGTCTAGTCACTCCATTCTCCTCAATCGTAGGCCAGATGAGTGGACCATTTTCAACGGATTCAAGGATCATTCGTCCATGTTGTCTATTCATCATGTATAGATCCGTTATACTTTTCCAAGAATTGTACATATCCTTTTCCAACATAGGTGGACGATTGTCAGCACCCGAAAGAATTGCTTTGTCAGCAAGAGTCGTCATTATGAAATTTGTATGTTAAAAGATTACTTGTTTGATCGAACGGTGATTGAAAGTAATTGTGATTAAAGGTGTTGTCTTTTATGTGTTTTAAGTCGTGAAAACTACACGGGATTTTACAATTCTTGACAAAACCGGGAAAACAAGTTAATGTTTCATGGGATTTTACAAGTCAAAGAAAGAAACCGTATAATTTTTGTTTTAGCAACTTTGGTCCAAGTGTAATTCGAAATTCGGTTGTCAAAGGAAAAATTGCGAATTTGGTTGCCAAGGGAAAACTGCTAATTCGGTTGCCAAAGGAAAACTGCTAATTCGGTTGACAAAGGAAAACTGCTAATTCAATTGCCAAAGGAAAACTGCTAATTCGGTTGATAAAGGAAAACTGCTAATTCGGTTGACAAAGGAAAACTGCTAATTCGGTTGACAAAGGAAAACTGCTAATTCGGTTGACAAAGGAAAACTGCTAATTTGGTTACCAAAGAAACTGCCAATTCGTTTACTGCAAATTCGGTCACCAAAGAAACTGCCAATTCGGTTACTTATAGTAGTTTGAAGGTATAAGGAGTAAGCAACACTTAGGATCTATTGAGAGACATGTGTACATGCTATATACTGATGTGTTAAGTCTAGAGGATGATTTATACAAGCTATGATAGTAGATTAATGTGTTAGATAGGGTAAATGCTTGCCACGGCTGCCATGGGTAAAAAGAGACTCATGTGGCTTTGATTTTGGCCATGGAAAGGTAAGAGCAGGTGGGTAAGCTGCTTGGGGATGTCTAGAATCTTATCTTGGAGGTGCTTGCACATGGGAAGAGTTTTAAATGGGTAAAAATGAGCCAAGACCAGCCGCGGGTCTGTTTTGGTGTATAAGGGTTCGAATTCAAGTTTTAGGCTTATAATTCGAGTGTATTGATCAAGTAATGGTTAAAACATGTTCCCAAGGTTTGTAATAAGAAGTATTAACAAAAGTTAGCAAGTGGTTTGGGTTAAAACGGGTTAAAAATGAGTAAATAAGGTCGCGGGTTCACATAGGGCTCGTTTAGGGTTTCTTTGGCTTTCTTGGCTTATATTTCGAATATTGTTGATTGGTAATGATGGAATACTGATCATAGGACTTATATAAAGGATTATTAATGAGGTTTGATCGTTGGTTTAAGTTAAAAAGGGTTGAAATTGAAAGAATAAGTCGTGGGTTGGATTAGGGTTTATATTAGATTCATTAGGGTTTTCTAGGATTTGGTTTCTTGCACATTGCTAAGATAATGATAAATAATGATTTGTAAACTCATATCATGAGTTTACAATGGCTCTTGGTTGATTGTTTGGGATTAAAATGGTTAGAAACGAGTAAACGGGTCAAAGTTACATTTAGTGCACAATTAGGGTTTCTTGGATTCGTTTCTTGTATAATTGAAGTAGAATGATGGAATGATGATTGATAATGTTGTAAATTAAGTTATTACAACTTATTTGGGTATTGGTTTAGGTTTATAATGGATAAAAACCAAGAAACGGGTCATGGTTAAGTATTTTGCTCGGGTTAGGGTTTCTGACTTTTGAATTAGGGTTTTGAGTGAAAAAAGATATATTATTAGCTTGCTCACAAGTGGTGGTGAAGAAATTAGAATGAAAACGGAGGTAAAACGGCTATTTTAGAGATCATGCTTAATGACTTGTACATTGAGCTTTTAGAGACTTGTACTTTGACTTGAAGAGATTTTATATTTCAAACGAGATGTTATATTGCTTGTACATTTGCTTTAGTACCTTGTACATTCATTTTAGATGTTAACCTTTCCATGAGATTAGGGTTTAGAGGTATAAGATAACGGTTTAAAGCCCGTTTTGATATAACGTTGTGAATGGTACATTATAGGAATAATGTACTTTGTAATAATGATATTATGATATTGACTTGACATGTTATGATGTTTGCTTGACATATATGAGGACAGGATTGTCATAGATAGGTTGCGTGAGCTTGTCTACTTTAGTTATGCAAGTTACCTTGCTTAATGAGATATTGACAATGCAAGTAATGTAATAAAGCGAAAAATTTCCCCGTACAATTATGATCATAGTAAAATAGGTTGATGAAAATTCTTGGGTTGTTATAATAGACGTCTAGGGAAACGCAAGTGTGTAGAAAGGATACCATCGGTAACAGTCTTCATACTACCTTACCCCTAATATGGTTGATCCGTCTTAAGATATTTCACATGTATTTAATATACTCTTAGGGTCCTTGTAATAGTCTTCATACTACCTTACTTGTGCGTTGCATTAACGGAATATTAAATAGACGGCGGGTTCGTGTAATTCGTTCATGACTTAGGAAATACTTACATAGATCATCACAAGTGTGACAAAGCAACATATATAGGAGAAGCAATCTGAGGAGTAATGCGTGATTAGGTAAATACATCTTTTTATCATAAAGTTATCACCAGTAGTTTAGATTATATTTAGTTTAATTAGCAAAAACAAACCAACCTCTTAAAACCATGATATTTACTTACTTTCTTATAAATATAAAAACACAAAAAGAATCTTCTCTCAACCCTTTAGAATTCTATTAAACCGTGTTCGAGCCTTCCCAACCTATTCCCCTATAGAACGATAACAACCCCCCGAGTCTTACCTATACTACACTACAACGACTAGGTACACTGCCTAGGGGATTGTAAAACTTCCTGTGAAGTCTTCACAACCTCCGCATCATTAAATTAAAAAAATTAATGAAATATCAAAATATTCAAAATAACTTTCCTCAAATAGTCGTGGGTATGACCACATAATACTTTTCAAAACGCACATCCTTGTTTTAAATTTTAACTATTGTTGTTTGACTATTACAATATAACTTTTTTCTGTACTTCATTACTATTACTATTACTAAACTTATTTAAAGAGCGGTATGTTTTGAATAAAATATAATTTTTTAACCAAAATCCTAAGTACACTAATCTCGATGTCTCTCCCACCAACAAAAGAATAATCCCTCTCCCACTTCACTCATAATTTCCTCCACTCACAAAACCCCTCACGTGTCTTCTCTTCTTCCTCATCCCTTGATACGTGTATGTCACCTATCTCAATACACACACCAACCCAGATGAAGCTTCCCGCATACTACCTTTTTTCTCTCATTAGCAAGGTGGCAGGTGTGATGAAAGACAAAGCGGTGGTGACGAGTTAAGGTTACTACCTTTTCCCTAATATTTTATTTAAAGGATTTCTATACCTTCAGTTGGAATTGATTTTATGTGTTTGATTAAAGGATTTCTATATTAAGGTTTTAATAATTTGGAATTTGATTTGATTTTTGAGTTTTTTTAATAAGCTAAGCTAAACCCCCATTAGTATGTTATCAAGGGAGGTTGGGGAGGTTTGTTAGGTTTATGGAAAAGTGTCGATTATGTGGTTTTATTATATTTTGTTATTAGAATTTATTTTGTTTAGTTTAATATAGCTTGTAATAAGGTTTATTATGCTTTAAGTAAGAAATAGCATAATAACCAAAGTCTAGGGACTAGTATTGTCAAGTTAGGAAAATAAGGAAGGGAAGCCTCCCTCCCATTACCTATAAATAGCCCTCTAATCTTCATTAGAGGGTAATGCCATTGTAACTAACTCTTATTTTCCCTCCTTAATAAGATTTGAATTTTTCCTTTACTTGCCCTCATTCTCTCTAATCTTACATGTTGATATGATTGATTCAAGATTCATGTGACCTATCAAGTATAGTATAATAAAGGTGTTAAATGTATGATCTTCAACCGACGTAAAACGAGTAGCTAGTTACATGAATGAATCCCATCCCAGTATATTAATCTACAACTGTAACTAATTTTAGTAACTTGTTTGCTAGATAAAGTTTGACGTAAAACAAGTTTAACTAAAATTTAAGTAAAATAATTGCTAAAACTCGAGTCATAGTAGTTAGAGCAAACACTATGGTGGATCTTTTAAAAGGTCTAAATATTTATAAAATCATTAATTTACAAAACTTTTGATTTTATAAACTTTGTTGCACTATGGATAAACCTTTTCTAGTTTATAAAATCGTTAACAATGTTGGGATTTAACAACTAGTTAACCATTAACTACGAGTACGCAGCGGATATGAATCTAGTTTGGCACATATGATTAACACACTATAAGTACAAGAATACTAACCTCTTGAAGAATGACTTGCACAAAACAAACATGAACGAGAACTTAAACGCCTTTGAAACTAGTGGTTAAGATATCACCTCTATGGTTGCTCACACAACACGTCAATCAAACACACCAAGATGCTAGTCTTGATTCATAAACCACAAACACCTAGTGTTTACCTTTGGACCTTAAACTGAATTTCAATACCCAAGTAACCAATTACCAAAA
>BQNB010048726.1:0-42412 GCA_026074375.1 Tanacetum coccineum
AACTCGTGTCCTTTTGATAGAATCAAACAGATCTTTGTAAGTCTGTTTCAAGTGCTCATTTTCTTTATGTAACTGCTCATTCTCTGCGAGGATGTTTATTGTTTCAATTACATCGATGTCATTTTTAACCTTGGCTTCATTACTTTTCTCTTTCAAAAATTGACTCTGTTGCTCTGATTTTAAAACATTGTTTTCCATTTGTAGTTCAAGATTGATACAATGTGCTTTGAGTTTTCCAAAATCTTTTTGAAACTGGGCAACAGTCTTTTTGAGACAAACATTTTCAGACTCGAGTAATTGATTTGAGAGTTCAGTTGTCTTGTCATCAGTTAATTTAGCAGACAAAAGACATGTGTCATGACATTGTTCAGCATTCTGGTCAACCTCTCCTTCATTAATGAATTCAGGTTGCTCATTATGCTTTTGTCCTGTAGCAGATACATTATTATCACCAGTCATTTGTACCTCAGCCATTGGCTCTTCATCATATATGGGTTTGATATCCTCATCATTCCCTGATCTGCTGCTTGTATCCTGCTTTTGTAATTATGTCCTATTGCTTTTAATAATAACTGAACTAGCATCCAATGCATCCAATGCATTACTCGTATCAATCTTTTCCTTTGTTGTCTGGAGTTGTCTCTCATTCACCCTGCTGTCATACTCTCGTTTATGCTGTGCTCTTTCATCAATTGACTTCTTAACAGATTCCATGTGATAAATCAGTGTATCACGGAATTCTGGAATCTCGAGTTGAGTGTATTGTAGAAAGGAGTTGCATATCATTACAACATATTCATCATCCAAATATATCCGTGACCTGATGAACATTTGAAACTGTGTCTCGAGTACTATAAAAGCAGCCATGGATCCAATTTCTTGAAATTCTTCTTTGTCAAGTTGCTTTTCTAGTTGATCTATGTTTAGGAACATTGTGCCTGTGAGAGTCTCTACATCTTAATCAAAGAGTGTCGCAAATGCGTGTTTGTATCCAGACTCGATTCGAGTTTCTTTTAAGTCGTTGTTTAAAAGACGCTTGAGGTGTGAATGAAGTCGTCGAAAACATACCATGCAACTTTCTTTTGATTTGTCTTGAATTAGTTGCATTTGTTGTATTTCCGAATCTGAACACGAAGATAAGGTATCTTTCGTTTCCATTTTATCGTGAACTGTGAAGTGAAAATGATTTATTGGATCTTAAGTGGATGTGATGTGATTGAAGTTGTGGTTGTGTGGGCAATTCACGTTCACGGGATTTTACACGTCTATGATTAAAACCGATAAATGAATTAACGGGATTTTATAAAATCAATAGAAAACCGTGAATGATTTTATTCGGAATCAGCGGCCAATGATTTAATTGTATAAAAACAGATAACTGTCTGGCTAGGGTTACAGCAGATTGTTTAAATAGGCTCACCAAACTAAAACGGGCCTAAAAATACAGATGGGCCGTGAGTTAGAACAAAAACAAGTCTAACAAAAAATCCAAAAAATGAAAAATGTAAATAACTCATAGTAAACGAGGATTTTGGGCCTCGAAAAATCCGTAACTAGCCAAAGGGTAGTTACAGCTGCGCCCGTCTCGTTTTTCTCTTCGATTTGAGAGGTTACGGGCTTAAAACGGACTTACGGATCAAAAGTTATGGCTGTTTTACTGAAACCCTTTTCTTCACACAAGATTTCTAGACAAAACGCAATGAGGGCCTTAGGCAAAACGCAGTCAAATCTTAAGGCAAAACGCAGTGTACAAAACGCAAGATCTCTAGGCAAAACGCAACGTAGTCTTGACAAAACGCAATGAGTCTTCTAGGCAAAACGCAACGAGTCTTCTAGGCAAAACGCAACGAGTCTAGGCAAAACGCAATGAGATCTTTAGGCAAAACGCAAAGAGATCTTTAGGCAAAACGCAGTGAAACCAAAACGCAGTGACACCAAAACGCAGTGACACCAAAACGCAGTGACACCAAAATGCAGTGACACCAAAACGCAATGACACCAAAACGCAGGAAATGTCAAATCGTACTTTTTCTTAAAATCGGGATCTTGTTTTTTTTTTCTTCACCAAAACGCAACCAAGAACATAATTTCAAAAAAATCAAGATCAACCAATTAAGCACGATTTCAACCCAAATAAGCTTTAAACACTTATATCTAAGATAGTAGATGAAGATTAACCACTTAATAACACGTTTTTCGTTGTGATTCTTCCGATTTGAACCAAAACGCAAGTGTTTTTTTTCCTCAAAATAAGCCACGAAAATTGATCTTATTAGCCACAAGAAACAATCACGAATTTACCCTTTGCTCTGATGCCAATTGTAGGAACCCGATCTACACTTTCACTTCATATTACGAACCACGAATCGAACCAAGAAAAAAGATAAAGAAGGGATGAGTTGTTTTAGAGAGAGAAAGAAGAGAGAGAGATGAGAGAAAAGAGAAAAGAAGATTTTATAATAAATGAAACAACTTTCTTTTTCTAAAGAAGAAAAAGCTTATATACCCCGTCACGTTAAAGGTACGCGCGGGATATTTAACTAGGACCCGGGCTCGGGTTTTGCTTGGGATTAAACCCAAAACATATACAATATTAGATTAACTATCGAGCCTGATTCCCGATACTTTCCTATTACAACGTTAACTAATTGATTGACCGAGACTAACATACATAATGAACGAACTTCATGTTCGACTAAATATTTTAAGGCTAACAAGTTTTCATGATCTTAAATTTATCAAAGATTCATATATTCATATGTAATTTTATTTTATTTTTTGTTTTTATTTGTGACTCGGGTTTAAATAAAGAAGGCAAAAGGAGGAAATACATATTGTGATTTTATCTATCTATACTTCTATACCAAGGATATTGCTACAATTAGGGGTGTTCAAAAAAACCGTAAAACCGACGAACCGAGCCGAACCGCTCAATCCGAAACCGAAAAAACCCGAAACCGAAGAAACCGAAACCGAAAAAAACCGAAACCGAAAAAACCCGCTTATAATGGTTCGGTTTCGGTTTTTACTTTTAGATATCCGCAATTAACCGAACCGAACCGTGCATATTATACATGATTATTTTCTAACTATTATTCAAATAATTGTACAAGTATTAACCGATTATTGCAATACTTTTATTGTATAACGACTTTTTCGCTCGTAAAGTAAACATTTGTAAAAATATTTGTGTGAAAATTGATTAATGTGATCGTAATCTATAACGTCGAGTAATATTTTTTGTTAATACGTTATATATGAATATTTGAATGCAATTATTGTAACGAAATACTTAAGTTTTATATGACTTTTAAATTTAACGTCATTTAATTTTACTAGAAATACATTTTATGTTCTAGACTATGTTATTTTTTATACGGTTAAACTCTATTAAACGTCAAAAACGGTTAACCGTGACCCGAACCGCGGGTAACCGCTCACTTCGGGTACCCGCATGTCCGGTTACCCGCCTAGTACGGTTCGGCGACGGATAGTAAAATTAATTACCCGCCCCGCGACGGATAGTTTAAATCTTCCAACTAACCGAACCGAACCGCCCCGTGAACACCCCTAGCTACAATTCTTGAATGTGGATGTGAAAAGTGAAAACTGAATGTATTTTAGGAAGGAATGAAAACTAGTAGATAAGCTGCGATTAAGTCTCACTGCAAAGACCACGCTAATTATCTTGTGATATTATATACCATGTTCCAGGATTCACCATGGTAGCACAGCAGAGGAGCAGAGCAAGAGTGGATATCAACAGAGCCCTCCATGGCCTGGTGGTATTAGTACAGCATGGCGCTGGCGGGGACACACAAGATAGTGTATGCACCAACAAGATAGGCCGGAATAGAGGGTCGATGCCTCGATTACAAGATTGACATCACCTTGGCGATTGCTGGACGACCGTTCCACTAACACATAACGAGATCAGCGTGGAGGAGCCAACAGCAATATGAATAGCGTACGGAAAAAATATAATAAATAGTCTGGCCAGAGGCGGAATTTATCAATTTTTGACGTCCTCTATAATTTATTAAAAATGTAACGTTAAAAATGCATCTACTATCGGAGTTATGATTGTAAATTCTAAATCCTCAAAGCTGCTTTTACTCATAACTATAATTCACGCAGATCGAGAAATCACGACCGAAAATCAGCATATAAACTTTCTCGCCATCATCTGATGATATTGCGCGATGGGGAACCATTTCATATCTCCCCGCACAAATGTTATTTTACAACAAAAAATAATCTCTCAATATACCCTCACTTTCACTTCTCAACTCTTACAGGTACTTTCTGCAGATATTCTTTATATTTTTGTTAGAAAAACACTTATTTTGAACGTTATAAGAAATATTTACCACAATATCGCATATCGTTAATTATCTGCAGCTAGAAATTACCGATGCTATGCACGGGTACTTGTCTAGTATATATAAAATTTTGAGTTTTTGACTATTGTTTGAAAATTTCATAGTTTAACAATTTTGTAAACCAAAGTTCATAATTTTATATGAAACTCAACAATGTAGAAATATTAACATACCAGTACACATGATAACAACTATTAATAAATTTCCTTATTCAATCTGAAATCATGAAGAGTAAGTTTTTCTCATCTATTATATATAGCTTATCTCAAAATATAAGCATAGTAATTGTGTATATGTTTAATAGACTTCATACTCTAATTTACATGTCTTCAAACTTAACACTCAAAGGCGGAGCCAAGGCAAGCCTAGGCGGTGCCCAGGAACCACCTTAGAAACCAAAATCCTTTAGAGGTGATATGTAAAAAAAATTTAGGACCTACCTTAAAATTGCACAAGGAACCACCTTAGGAACCAAACTTAAAAAGAAAGAAAGAAAAACCAAAAGAAGAAAGAATTCCGGCCAAATACGTAGCCGGAAATTAAGAGAATGATGAAGACGATGAGGTAGGTAGCGTTCTTATTTTTTATATAAGTTGGCAGAAACTTTTAGCTTAAAGAGAAAATGTGTATTAAAGAAAGTATATTTTATTCCCCAATAGTACAAAGATAGAGCATCTCCAATGGTAAATACGTTCAATCGCTTTTTGCATTTACTTTTTGTACTTGATAGCATTTAATAAATGAGTTTTTAATTATATATTTGTTCATTTCATGCAATAGCTTTCCATTTTGTTGTCAAACGCTTGTAACTACACAAGTCATTGCTAAAAAGTGATTAACCAAGTTATTGCTCCAATGCTAAAAAATATACCAAAAGCTTTTTTAAATAGTAAAAAGCCTTTTAAAAACCACCCCATTGCGGATGCTCTTAGTAGTAAAAAAATTGAAGTACAAATGGTTAAACACAACATACAACAAGAGCGTGAAAAGGAATTCAGGTGCAAAATGTCAAAGTTACACATGTGATTTCATTACATTAAAAATGATCATAAAAGATTTGTAATTTTTTTGAGTGATGCGTATTATTTGGATCCCACAGGCTGCGTGAGCACGGGCGACTCACCATTACACCTATCACACAACACTGAGCCAAACATAAGACACCACATACTAATATGCGGGAGTGGGGTAGTATGTATTTTTTTAATGAGGGGAGAGGAGGGATGAGTGGGAATTTTTTGAGTGGAATTACCAGGCGGTGACTGGGTGTGAGTGAGTGGGTGCGAGTGGATGAAATATCATCTGAGAAGAGCTGATGTGGAGGGGAAAACGTGACACACAACACAGCATGAGAGAATGACAGTGAGTATAGGGGGCTTAGATCTCATCACTCAAATTGAAGTACAAATGGTTAAACACAACATACAACAAGAGCGTGAAAAGGAATTCAGGTGGAAAATGTCAAAGTTACACATGTGATTTCATTACATTAAAAATGATCATAAAAGATTTGTAATTTTTTTTGAGTGATGCGTATTATTTTGCAGGTCATTTTTAGTTTAGGGGTGTCTAATTACGTTATTTTTGGGCTTAAATCCATAAACTAAATTATTTTAGTACGAGATTATCAATTTCGTAAACCCGTAAGCCGAATACAATGAGTTTATAAGCCTTTTCAAGTTTATATAATTTCATAAGGTCGGAAAATAAGCTACTTCGGACAACCGCTAAATTATATGTAATACACCGGACCGACCCGACCCGTTTGAATGATTTACCCAATGATTTTGTAACCTCGAAATAAATGAACCACCTTAGATTTCGTCCTGGCTTCATAGGCGGAGCTTCATCAGGACTAGAGGGGCCAGCCCTCCTAAGATTTTTGAGTTTTACATAAAATACCCTTATATTAATAGATAATTTACATTATAAACCTTGGATTTAATAGACAAATGATGAATCGGCCCTCCCAAGTTTCATGATTTACACTTCGGCCCTCCTAAGAAAATTAGGCAAGCTCCGCCACTGCCTGGCTCCGCCACTGTTAACACTGATATGTTTAATAGACTTCATACTCTAATTCGCATGTCTTCAAACTTAACATTGATGTGCATATATTTTCACATGTCTACAAACTTAACATTGATGTGCATATATTAATACACCATCAGTTCATCACAGATAATTACCATTACCATCTTACTGCCATTAGCATCAAAAATGTTACTCCGTATTAACTAAAAAAATCACTTCAGATAAAAACTCAAACAAAGTCACCCGATTTTAACATCATACATAAATGTTAGAGGTTAATAGCTTTACATAAAACAGAGTTATTGTTGGTAATTCAAAGACACAAAACAAACAAACAAATTCGAACGAACGAAGCGGAAGCTTTATTCAAATACTAAATCAAATTACAAAATCAAATTCAAAGGTACCAAACCCTAATTCCAAAAGGTACGAAACAAATATTCAAAAGGTACAAAGAAAACTAAACCTATCAATCCCTATTTATAGGCTAAACAAACCGTCATAGGATAGTTTCCAAATTCCAAACAAACTTGGTACACAAATCAAACAAATTCACCAAACGCCCCTTAAAGTTTAAGTCACTTTTCTAACAATCTCCACCGTGACTTCAACTCCGCTCGAAACTTCAAACCAAACGAATCTTTCGTCTTCAAATTTAAATTTCCAAACGCTAGAGATGCTAGCCAAATTCAAAGCAAACGATCCAAAACAAACGCCGATGTCTTCAAAGCAAACGATCGAATCTGAAAACGATCCAAAACAAAGCAAACGATCGAATCTGAAAACGATCCAAAACAAATCCAAACGATCGAATCTGAAAACGATCCAAAAACAAAACCAATTGATCGAATCTGAAAACGATCCAAACCAAAGCCAAACGATCGAATATGAAAACGATCCAAAACAAATCCAAACGATCGAATCTGAAAACGATCCCAACCAAAGCCAAATGATCGAATCTGAAAACGATCCAAAACAAATCCAAACGATCGAATCTGAAAACGATCCAAACAAATTCCAGCGATCGGAATCTGGAAAACGATCCAAAAACAAAACCAATTGATCGAATCTGAAAACGATCCAAAACAAATCAAACGATCGAATCAGGAAACTCCACCGTATCCGACAATTGCAAATCCAAACGAATTCCAGTAACGCAGAACGAATTCTTTAAACAATCAAAAACCCAACTTCCACGTATACGGTACGAATTACGGAGCTAAATCCAAACTAATATCAAAACAAACCAAAAACCAGTTTTTAGCTTCAAATGTTCCAATCTTCAAATAAAACTTGTGGCCCATTAGTTGATACTAACCTAGAATTGACCAATCAAAATCAACAAATCCTATTAACTAGATGCTCCTCTCAAATCCAACGATTCCAAACAATTCTTCAAAAAACAATCGAAACACCATATCTCGAAACTCTCCATAAAACGATCACTATTTTTTTTTCTTCTTCCTCATCTTCAACCCAGCTCTGATACCACTTGTTGGTGATCAAAAGCACAAACAAACGAACAAATTCGAACAAATGAAGCGAAAGCTTTATTCAAATAACCAAACCCTAATTTATATGGTACAAAACAAATATTCAAAGGTACTAAGAAAAACTATAAACCACATTCAATTCCCTATTTATAGGCTAAACAAAACTTTGGTGGCCATGTCACACACAATTTTACCAAACGCACTTAGTGTTTAAGTCAATTTTCTACTGCTACTATTTGTAATTGTGAATAATTTGTAACATATTATTTATTACTTTAAGATAAGACGACCTGTCATTGCGGAGACTATAACCACACACTTATAAATCTAGTCGACTGTATTTTTCTTTATTTTTTACTGAATTAAATTTACAATCTTTTCAGGTTGATGCGGCAACAGAAAAACATCATGTTGGCAATGCTTAATGACCTTCTGCATTGAGTTTTGAATAGCTGGAGCATAAATTCATCTTCAGAGGTACATTAACTGTCTGCAATAATTTTGGCATGTATGAAATTATAGAGAATGATAGAGATCAATATAAAGAGAGAAATGGTACATATGTTTATGGTATGATTGTTTATGCAGTTTAACAAACTGATGCTGGTGATATTCACGTCCCCGACCATAGTAGCAGGCATTGTTAGCGTGTTTCTAGAAGAGATGCTCAAAGCACTGAATTGTATTCTCTTCCTTATGGACTTTCTAAGTACTTTCCATCTCTCTAATAACTTGGACGGGAACTTGTTGGGATATGTCCCATTTCTTTAAAAATATACGGTCGAAAATCGTGAGATATGGTGGTCACACGTTATACACAGAGGATACGTTTATTAATGTAATTAATATATTTATTGTATATTAGTTATATTAATATGTTTCACGAAATAATTAAACAGTCGCAATAAGAAAAGAATAAGGGGTCCAAGTGTTGTTTCTAGCAAACAAGAGGAGGTGTTTGAGTATGACTTGGAGACCAAGTCATTGGGCTATATAAACCCTCATTCATTCGATGATGAAAGATAAGAAATATATGATATTCTAATAAAAAGTCAGTCGACTGATTCACTATAACCCAAAGTTCTATTCGCGCTAGATAAGACTACGTATAATTCCATTATGTTATCTTGGTTCTCCTGTTGTTTGACAAATTCAGAATAGGAAACAATATATTATGCATGTATTGTTAATCATGCGTATGCATGATTAATATATAATATATTATGCTAAACGTTGTATGCATTGCATATACCGATTCTTTTCTATACTGCGATCAGCTATATATCTCTTATGGGGTTCGATCGTATGACAACAAGATCCAAAACATGAACAAGGTGTTCGGTTGTTTTATTCGTGAAGAAAGGACTAGCATCCTAGCGTATCTCGGTGACGTGTTAGTGATATGCAACACCATAGAGGTTACCTACTCTTGGTTCACTTTATTTAGTTTGCGTGGTATTATATTTATACACATGCGTATATTGAAGACGTGTTAACGGTTACCTTTAAGCGGTGTATCGTTTCGTGCTAAAAGGTATACATCTTCTATCCTTGTTAATTAATGTGTTCTACATGTGATCTTTAATTCCGCTGCGTACTCGTGATCTTTAATAGTTAATTAGATCGTAAAACCCAACAGTGGCATCACGAGCCATCGTGTAGAATCTTTAATTACAAGGAATAAAATTGGACAAATTAGGGTTTCGTGATTAATTTTAATGCCCCGGTGGGCCTTTTTTGTTAAAAAGATTTGATCTTGACGGTTAATAAAATTAATTAGACAAGATCTAGGTTGTATGCAATTTTATATAAAACTTAATGTATTAATTGTTAATAGTTTTAAGTTTTGTTAATTGTTAATGGAGATCCATGATAAAATCATGCAAATTTATCATGGATTGATATTAAATATTTAAATCTTGTTAATTTGTTAAAAAAGATTTGGTTTAAATTTCGATTCAAGATTCGCATAATTTTAAATATTTTCTTAATTGGTAAGATCCATGATTTAAGAATTCGGGAAGACCTTATTTATTAAATTAATGGGGCCTAAAAATAGTTAAAAGATTTATGTGCTATGTGGTATTTATTTATATAAGGCTTACGCAATCGATTAATTCGATGTATGTGGCCGGAGTCATTGGATGAAGGAGCCTTATGTGAATAAATACATTATTTAATTATTAGATAATTAGGATCATATTTAATGTTTGCATGCCTTAATTGTTAAGTGTGTTTAAATAAATGTTAATTTAGTTTAGTTGAGTTTATATGTTTTGTTTTAAGTCTTGACTTGTGAGAAAATAAATGGTTTTTCAAAAAAAAATATATACATGACTATTGTTATAGAAATAAGATTTATTTTGGACTATATAATGCAAAAATGTCAAAGTAGATTCGCTTACATCGTTATAAATCCTTCATGATTGAATAGCAACTTATAGTTCATATTGTGTTTTTAAATTAAAGGTTTAATTTTTATCATTGACGTAATTTGCAAAAGTTACTATATAGTTTGCGAGGATAGGTTCAGGAAGACTCTAATGACTTCGGACTTGTAAGATACCATTCCCAATAATAACCTGACTACGTTGTAATTTCCTTACTCTTTGCATACTATGTAGGAAGTCGCGAATTGGTCTAGGGTTTGAACTGATTTTTAATCATTCTAATCTTTTCCAGCGGTAAAAAGCAACATCTTTATATTTAAGATACGTTGAATCGTCAATTTAAAGGTCTCACTATTTATTGTATTTGATACGTGATAATAGGTGATTACCATTATAATAACTTAATTAAGAATAAAAATATTTATTAAAATCTATGTACGAAGATGTATGCATGCTTTTAGTATATTTATTTGACACGTCAAATAAAATACCCTTATTCAACTAAGTAGTCTCTGTTGACAGTAAGACCGAATTTGTATAAACACTTGTGAATTGCTCTTTAATTGCGTGAGACGGGTGTAGATTTGACAAATTCTCAGGTGATTATACGCTTTTCCGTGAGACGGTGAGTGTTACATAATCATAGTTTTTGATTGGACGACTTAGCGTTGTTGTGGTTAGACCTATTAACACGCGGCATAGATGGGATAAACATGCTTACTAGATATTATTGTATAAGTAAGTCCCATATGGTTTAGGAGTTACAAAAGTTGTGAATTATCAATCGTTGATTACCTTTTGAATACACCATCACTAGCAGATCAACTGATGTGGTGGTGGTATGTCAAGTAGGATCCTAACCTTAGAAAATTAATTGTTTATTTGAATAAACATGGGTAGTTAATTTTCTTCAAGGTGTATTATCACGAATAATACTAAAATTGAATGTTGCGAATTCTATTAAGTATCTAATGCAACGTTAATACCGTAAAACAATTGTTTGTTTCTTTATAAAAGAGAAGTCAAACGAGACTATTTCTTTATAAGAAACATGGAGACTCAATTCTAATATCTTTCTTGCTCGGTTAAGTATATTATAGGAACGTAGGATTTGTCTATGTAATCAAAATCATTACAGCTTAAAAGTTATGTATATTGTATGGGGAACTTATATGTTCATATAGATTTCATGGTGAATTATTTTAAACGATATGAGACATATAGTAGATATCTAGACGAATATGTTCTTTAAAGCTATCAAATAGTAAACATATACTGTAAGTTGTTTTATGAGTTATTGATTAGAAAAATACCATTATTACGCAAAATGGTAAGGCAAACTAGGATAATATATCTAAGTGTTTGTATTATCCAATAAGTAAGGAGGAATTAGCAGGCCCACTTTTCACGTTAATAAATAGCATTGATGGATAGTCTCTCCTTGCATAGTAGAAACTTTTGAAATCAGTAAATGTTACTAATTTAGATTTCAAATAGAGTTGGAAATAAATAGATCACTATTTGTTTTCACTGGTTATGGAACACTTGTAATGTTGTCAAATCCAGTGGGAGCATCCCTGGTTTTTTTCTGGAACCAGACATTCATGCTGATGTGTTACGAATTCAGTGGGAGCTACAAGGTTCTTTATCTTGTTAGTAACCTAGATTATTTCTTTTTATCTTGAAATAATATATAGTTTTCCTCAACTATACACACTAATGTTTTAAAGATCAGGACGTGCATCTTTTTCTTTTTAAACAAAAGTGGTTCAATATCTACTGTAAAGCTAATATCTGTGACACTATCATATTGTCCATATAAATAAACGAATGTCGTGTTGTTTGACCACGTGTATGATGTTGTGCCATGCACAAGTGGGAGAAATCTTTATTGTGTGCAAGGTACAACACATGACAATAATAATATGATTAAAGGTTCTCTTGACCGTAAGGTAAGAAACTATGTCAAGTTATGACATTAAGGACTATTCAAGTAAAATTCTTTATGTGCTTTGGAATGTCCAAAATAATAAAGTAATCTTGATTTATAGACTACTTCAAGTAAAAGGTTTATGTGCTTTTGGAATATCCCAAATAATGAAGTAATCTTGATTAACTTGAAATTACTACTGAAATCAAGAGTTGGCCTTCATAATTACTTTAGTTAAATATGTTTATGTTTATTGTAAATAATAAACATAAGTCCGTTAATTGGTCAAATGACTCTATAAATAAGTAAGGAGTTCAGAATTACTTTAGTTAAATATGTTTATGTTTATTGTAAATTAATAAACATTAAGTCCGTTTAATTGTTAAAAGACTTATAATATAAAGTAAGTTATATCTTCTGGCTATGACATGAACAAAAGTCCTTGAATTATTCAAAGGCAAATATTTATAGTTAAATGTATAGAGTTCTTTCCGAAATAGTTAAAGCTATATACATTATTGCATGCAAATAGGTTTTTTAAATACTAAATTTTCAATTTGGTTGGACACAATTGATTAGTATGTAACCTAAAGAATATTAAGTTATTTAAAAGATTGTGGTAAAGTCTCACAATTAAATTACTCATAGATACTACATATTTATGGTGTGTCTAGAGTGATGAATCAAATTATTTAGAATTATTTGATTTTGATAACTTAAATATTTTACCTCCAAAATCTGTCAAGGTTTGAAGTTGAGTATGTCTCAGATATACTCAATAAAAACTCCAACCTAGAAGGTTAATAAGACATCATCATCATTATGGAATGTGATGACTCACATTAAGTCTTAAGAAATTGAAGTTCTAAATTTGTTAAAAGTCTTATGAAGAATGATATTAACAAACTAAACTCAGGAACTGTCAATGTATCTTGTAATGTCCCTCTACATGCTAAGTAATTATAGAAGAGTCTAAAATTACAAAAAGCAAGTGGGAGCGTTTTTAGATCTTGTAGAGATAAAAATACAAAATACATAACCTTCTAAACACACTAGTGAATATCATATCGAGGCTTTAAATGTTAAACCTTATAATGATATAATTTTCGTTCATAGATCCGCAAAGGATACTCAAATATGCTTGATTAATTGTTTTTCAATAGTGAGGACATATGAGTACAGATCACGGTGAACGTTAAAGATGCATTATTGAGGTTTGAATTCTTCGGTATTATGGTGTAACCATTAATATGCATTTGATAAAGACTCAAGCTATGAATGTTAAGATGCCGTCCACAAGATAATCAATTTTGAAATTTGATTGATCTTTAACTGAAGTTATAATGAGTTTCCTCAAAGAGAAGAAAAACCCAAGTGGTAATGTTCTAGGTATCAAACTCATATGGACAATGTTGTACACACTATTTATGGCATGTATTTAAGATGGATTTTATATTTTAAGCAATTGATTGTGATTAAATATTCTTTCTATGCACATTAAGTATATAAAGATGGTTGATTGTCATACTAGAGTTCATATAGATGAAATATGACAATAGAATTTAAACTCTTCTTTGAATGATTACTATTGCGAGGACGTTTAGTAATCAAAGGAGTTTATGAATTCATATAATCTTTATAAAGTGTACAAACGGCAAAAATCCATAGTATGATTAATTGAAAGCATTTCCTAGGAGAATAATCTTATGTTTATTGTTAAATAAAGATAACTCCTGAGTATTCCTAAAAGCTAGTGGGAGTATTATGTTCAGGTTTCCTTCACCTGAAAGATTTAGGAAATTACATATACAACCTTAAAATAATATGTTTATTGCAATAAACATATGCGGTATATAAATCTAACACAATTTGACATACCATTTAGAAAGTCTCAATGGATACATATCTTTTGATAAGATGGAACATGAATGAAATCTTAAGTTAGACTAAAGGATTCGTTATGTACATCATATTGTGTAGATAAATAGTTGTATCATGCATAAATGCAAGATGATTTGACAACATTGGTATTTAGTCAAAAGTTATTAGATAATTATAAAATTGAATATTTTAATAGAATATGTTTGGATTTGGAAATCTTCTTAGATTATGGATTTGTCCATAGTAATAAAAATCTAAGGATATATATTGCAATAATTTGTTGTGCAATTAGAATAAACCAATGAATTTGGAGTTCATGAGGTGCCAAACATTATTAAGAGAATATTAATTGTTTACGGATTTTAAAGGCATGGGGATGTTTATGTACACGGATGCTAAATCTAATTGAGATGACACTCAATACTAGTTATGGTATGATTTCATGTTTGATGAAGACCATGTGGACTAATTGTGCTCGACTGAGAGCATAGTTGCATTATACATTAAAGAACAAGAATGCTTTACAGTTTTGTAAGATGATTATGTCAATAGTTGATGTTACACACCTTATGAGATATAGTGTGTTGAGTGTAACAATCCGTATTTTTTTTATCAATGTACGACGCTATTAAATTCATTATTTTTTTTTCTTCTCGTACGCGTTCGCTTTTAAATTTAGTGTTAAGTTAAAATCGCGAAGATAATAAATCAATAATTAATGTAACGGTCACAAACAAATTATTGTTTTTATGTAGCCATCATTATCTTATTTTTCAAAAAGTATAAGTAACTTTTATATTTGATTTTGTTGTTACGTAAATTAAAATACGTTTCGCGATAAATTGCGTTTAGGCCACTTCATGGAACCACCAAAACTTTTCTACGCTCTCTACAAATACCCAACCATTTATAACACAATACATAGAAATTAGTCAACAACATCACATTATATATCATCTATATGCCCGAATTTATGGCTATGCTATAAAGAAACTCTTCCATTTTGGTCAATGATCACCTTGCCTCTATTATTCCTATACCATACCTTTTCATTTATATACCAAGCCATCACTAGGCCTTCTTTGACCTAGACATCCTTGCACCATGCCTTGTCCCCTTGACTAAGTCCTTACACCATTTATATATATGTATCTACGTTAAGAGAAGTTCTCTACAGAGATTCCTGTAGCTAAAAAATCAATATTCTTTTCCCTTTCTTGTGCTCTCTAGTCACGACAGGAATCCAAGACCAACACCAAATCCATATCAATTTCTATACAACCCATACACTTTATACACATTCCATCCTAAGATATTCTAAGGTATTTCAAGCATTGGATTCCTTTTTCAAGTTTATCAGAAAGTGAAACTAGGGTTTTAAAATGGAAAGCTAGGGTTTATATATCTAAACAAGGGTTTAGATACTTTGGTTCTCATCTTAATACATATTAAGTTTATCTAAATACACATTCATGTCTTTACGTCATCATTTTTATATGGTTTACAGGTTTTATATAAACTTATATACCACTTAGGATTTTTAATATGTAAACGAATTTTCACATATTTTATGAATTTACACAACTTTTCTTATGTCATATTGTTATATATAATCATGAAAATGGATTACTAAATATGTTGACATGTTGTTTAAGTATAAACATGATTTTGTTTAAATTTGGGTTTATAAGGCTTAGATAAAACAAACTCTTTATAAATGCTACACACTATGATAATAAAAGGGTGATTTGATTTCGAGTCATACTAGTAGGTTTGACATTACATAAAAATAATACGCCTCATGACGATTCCAAAATGATAAGAAACTCGAAAAATCGATTTATAACGAAAAAGATACGACGTTTACGAGTTTACGATAACAAAAACTATAAAAATAAGTATATATCTGTTATGAACAGTAAAAATCACTATTCTCCGAAAAAAACTTAAAATTTTTAAAAATGTTATATTTTGCATAAACTCGACTTAATACGGAAAAGTGGGCATAAGAAAAGTAAGAAAACGGGCTTTAAAATCGTGAAAGTTACGCATTATTATCCTAATTGGGCATATTTCCTGAGGTGATAGTGTTGGTTCGTTTTTAAAATAAATTTTACGAAACATTTTAGAATCATTTATATTAATATTTTTACATGTCTTAAACTTTATAATATTATTTTACAAAAGGACAATTGAATTATATATTCGATATACGAGTTCTAACTACTTACGAATAATTTTTAACAAATGCAATTTAATATTATTCAGCAAACACGGTGGACGGTGATGTAGCTATATAGAATCTATTCTTATACGTTGTATTTAGTTATTTAAAACGTCTATATTACTAGGGACGTTTCATAATGAGGCCTCTTCGGGGTGGGTGTCGACGAGTGTGTTGGATTTACGATTTAAAGTTTCCTAGCCCTCACTACGTTCACTACACGATCCTCCATAATTTATGTTACGCCGAACGAGAGGTATGATCGAGCTATCACGACCTATAAATAATCAATGTGTCTTAGTACTTATAGGAAAACCCCTTTATTGGTTAGGCTGCCTTCGGATTCCTTCGTGACGCATTTTCTATTTTGAATACTTGTGATTACCATTATAAAGTGAGTTGTAGCCCCTTTTTCTACTACTTGCTTTATTAAATAAGGGGGAGATTACCTGCTTGATTTTATTTGGGGCACAAGTGTTTTCAAACTGTATGCTATTTCCTGATTTACATTATTGGCTAAGTACCTTCTGCGTCTAAGACCCTTTTCATCATGAACCGTCAATTACTGCTGGGTATACCTAGTGTTATGGATAGATTATCGGGACTGGACCATCCCCGTCTAGGTGTGGTTTCTAGTTGACCTGAAGAATTTAACATTCAGAGAAAATTCGTAGGATGTTGGCAGCATCTGTATGAGAAAATTGTAGGATGTTTTGTAAAAATCTGTATCCTGTGTTGGCAAACAAACCTCAAGTACTGGTTTGAATAAAGTTTATTTCGTTAAGTTCGGGGTCTTGAGCTAGGGCAATAATCCATACGTTTTAGACTATTGAATGTGTTTCATAGTCTACTATTTCTTCAATCTTGTGGTCCACGCTTCTTTCCTGATAAACCTATTGAATTCACTCAAAATTTTTGTTGACGTTTTGAATGTTTTATCTCAGGTGCTGAGGCATAAGCTTGGATGGGTTCGTGACGGATATCTATTAAAGGGATTATGATTTCTTAAATTTTAAAGAAAACTTTTGTCTTATAAAATCTTTATGTCTTTTTTTTATCAAAACTATGGGACCTAACGTGAAAAATCTGCATTCTATTGTAATGACATTGAATGAATCTTATTTTTAAACGTCCAATTAAGGTCGTTTTTCTATAATCTTGTATTTTTGTACTTTTGAGTAGCACACCAATTGTTACCATTTTTCCCCCCGGGGGGATTGCGATTGATTTTGGGGTGTTACAGATGGTACCAGAGCGAAGGTTATAGGGATCTGGGTCATTTCAAAACCTAGTCTATAAAACCACAAAAGTTTAAAGATTTTCTTTTCCTTCATTTTTAAATACAGAATCCTTCATCGCTTATCCGATATCCGCGCGCGCAACTCCCTGATCCTTTACTTACTTTCCGATTTTATCATGATTTCATTATCTATAATCTCTTTTTATATATAATACTTGGTTTAAATTCGATCTCTTACGTCTATCTTTTGACATATCAGTATCTATTTCTATCGGTCAATTATATAAATATTGACCATTCTGATTAAATTATGATTATTTATATCACTTTTCTATTTCCTTTTCTCTCTTATTATCACGTGCCATGACTTTGCATACCATTATAAATTCTTAACGAATTGTGTACATTGAGTGGCTAGAATTCATGCCGCCTAGGTAACATGAGATTTAAGAAGAAATCGTTAAGAGGTATGGAAGGCGTGTGGCCAAAGCCATTGAAAAATATGAAAAGACTAGAGCTGACTCCAAACAATGCTGGTGGATCTGGATCAGCAAATACTGGAGGGACTGTTGCACCAGAGATGCATGGATGTTCGTATAAGACATTTACGAACGGCAAACCTCACTCTTTCAACGGGACTGAAGGTGTAGTCGGACTGAAACGTTGGTTCGAAAAGATGGAGCAGGTGTTTGAGATTTGCAAATGTGCTGAAGATGACAAAGTGAAGTTTGCTATGTGCACGTTCGAGGGTCGTGCTCTGACCTGGTGGAACGGAAATGTTCAAACTTTGGGACTTGCTAATGCTAATCAGATCCCCTGGAGCAACGTAAAAGCTATGATGACTACTGAATACTGCCCAGCAATTGAAATCCAAAGGATGGAGCAAGAGCTTTGGACTTTGACTTTGAAAGGAGATGACATCGAGGCATACAACAATCGCTTCCACGAACTGGTTTTGATGTGTCCTGAGTTGGTGTCAACTGAAAAGAAAAAGATTGAAAAGTACATTCGAGGATTTCCCGAGGGAATCAAAGGAAATGTTACTTCTTCAAAGCCTGCGACTTTGCATGATGCAATCAACATGGCTCGAGAACTGATTGAACAAGGGGTTCAGGCTAAGGCATTAAGGATCGGTGATAGCAATAAAAGGAAGTGGGAAGACCAGCAAGGGAACAACTATCACCAGCAGAAAACGAAGGACAAGACAATGCTAGGTTTATGTGGCGCCCCAGTAAGGATAGAGGCTACACGCTGGGAATCTTACCATGGTGCGATAGGGCAGGCACTCATCAGCCAGGTCCGTGTCCTCCTAGGTGTGGTAAATGTCACAAGCTTGGTCACCAGGAAGGGGAGTGTCGAACTAGGATTCCTGTAGCGGGAGGCAATTCGCTACAAAATGTGACATGCTTTGGTTGTGGGAATCATGGGCACTACAGGAGTGATTGCCCGGAGTTAAAGAACCGAAACTAAGGAAACCAAGTTAAAGGTACTGAAGCACGTGGAATGGTGCATGCCTTAGTAGGAGGAGAAACCAATAAAACCTTAACAACATGGAGGTCTGATATCGAAGCTTAGCTTTATCCATTTAGGAATTCTCGCCTTAAATTTCTTGAACTTTCGTCTAAATTCCCTTTTGTACTTTTGCTTTATATTGTGTTGTACCGAAAGATTCGAATTATCTTATCAAAGTAATGTATTGTGAAAACTTCGGCACCATTATATATTAATTCAAAAAAAATGTCACTAATTTTGAACGCGCAGTAAAGCCCATTTAAAAAAAGGAATGCAAACGAGTTACTAAGCATGGTAACGAAATATTCAAAAGACATAAATAAAAATAACAAATAGATTTGTTGCCACAACATCCGTTTATTATCTTAGAAATAAGATTACATAAGGACTTAATGGAAATACACGGTTTTATTTCAACCCGCCCCTAACCTTAATATATAGTCCTTCAAGCATAGATCACGCCAATAGCAAGATATGACGGCACGAGAATTGCCTAGAAGGAAGGCCAATTCTGAGACTCATTCTTAGTTATGGGAAGTAGGCAAGATAAATTGCCGAGTGCTATGCGGTGCCTTCGCCAAGATCGTGATGATGCTGCAACATTTTGAGGATTGGATAAGGAAAATGTAAGTGATAGTTTAAGTGTTTGTATGAGAAATGGAGGAGAAAATTTTTGTATAAAAAGGGGGAATGTAACCGCTTGGGGGTTAATGTTCAGTGTTACTGGATCACCGACGTTGGGCAATGTTTCAACATTAAAATAATATACAATTAATTTTCATATATTATCTACACACTCTTATCAACATTATTACGAAAGATAATATCCGCTTCTTTTTCTCTGAATCCGTACTTTTGTCAAGTGTGCAACTTGTGAGCCTTGAGGACAAGGCTCATTTTTACGGGGATGACTGTAACAATCCGTATTTTTTTTATCAATGTACGACGCTATTAAATTCATTATTTTTTTTTCTTCTCGTACGCGTTCGCTTTTAATTTTAATAGTTAAGTTAAATCGCGTAAGATAAAAATCAATAATTAATGTAAACGGACACCAAACAAATTAAAGTTTATGTCAAGCCATCATTATATTATTTTTCAAAAGTAATAATTAACTTTTATATTTTATTTTTGTTGGTTACGTAAATTAAATACGTTTCGCGATAAATTGCGTTTAGGCACTCCCGGAACCACCAAAACTTTTCTACGCTTCAACAAATACCCACATTTATACCCAATACATAAAAATTAGTCAACAACATCACATATATCATCTATATGCCGAATTTATGGCATTGATATAAAGAAACTCTTCCATTTTGGTCAAATGAACACCATGCCTTCTCATTAATACCTACACCATACCTTTTCATTTAAACCAAGCCATCACTTGTCTCTTTGACCTAGACCATCCCTTGCACCATGCCTTGTCCCCTTGACTAAGTCCTTACACCATTTATATATATGTATCTAGTAAGGAGAGTCTTACAGTAATTCCTTAGCTAAAAGAAATCAAACTTCTTTTTCCTTTCTTGTGCTCTCTAGCTCACGGCAAGAATCAAGACCAAACCAAAATCCATATTAATTTTTTATACAAAACATACTACTTCTATACACATCATCCTAGGAATATTCTATGGTATTTCCTAAACGCATTGGTTTAACTTTTCATGAGTTTAAATCAAGAAAAAGTGAAACTAGGGTTTTAAAATGGAAAGCTAGGTGTTTTATATCTAAACAAGGGTTTATATACTTTGGTTCATATCTTACTCCATTATAAGGTTATCTAAAAACCCTTCATGTCTTTACTTTCATCCATTTTTTATATGTTTACATGTTTTATATAACTTTATCACCACTTAGGATTTTTAATTTGTAAAACGGGGGGAAAAATTTATCGTTATGCTTATGAATTTACACACTGTTCTTATGTCATATTGTTATATTATATCATGGAAAATGGATTATTTAAAATATGTTGTCATGCTTGTTTATGTATAAACATGATTTGTATAAATTTGGGTTTTATTAAAGTTATTAAAAACAAACTCTTTATAAATGAAACACATTGGATAATAAAAGGGTGTTTTGATTTCGACTTCATACGTAGGTTTGACATTACATTAAAATATTTCGCCTCATGACGATTCCAAAATGTAGAAACATCGAAAAACGATTTTATAACGATAAAAGATACGTCGTTTACGGAGTTTACGATATCAAAACTATAAAAATAAGTATTTATTGGTTATGAAACAGTAAAATCATATTCATCAGAAAACTAAAATTTGAAAAATGTTATTTTTTGATAACCTCGAATTATACGAAAAATGTAGGGCATGAGAAAACGGGCTTAAAACGAGAATAGTTTCGCCTTATTTCTACTTGTGCACTATTTCCTAACGTGCATAGTGTTGGTTCGTTTTTAAAAATAAAATTTTGCTGAAAACATTTTAGAAATCATTTATATAATATTTTATACTGTCTTAAAAACTTTATTAAATTTTTATTTTACAAAGACAATTGGTTTTATATATCTCGATTATACGAGTTCCTAATACACCGAATAATATTTAACAAATGCAATTTAAATATTATTTGCAAATCACGAGCATAGACGGTGATGTAGCTATATTTAAAATCATACGTTGTATTAGTTATCAAAGATTCTATATTACTAGGAGTGTTTCGTAATGAGGCCTCTTCGGGGTGGCGTATCGACGAGTTGTTGAGTTACGATTTAAAGTGTCCTAGCTCCTCATACGTCACTACATGACCTCTTAATTATGATAGCCCGAACGATAGTATGATGAGCTATACGACCTATAAATAATCAAAGTGTTTAGTACTTATACGACCTATATTGGATTAGGTTGCCTTCGGATTCCTTCGTGACGACTTTTTATTTTGATTACTTGTTGTTACCATTCACTCAATTGAGTTCGTTGACCTCTTTTCTACTACTTGCTCTTTATTAAATAGGGGGAGATTACATGGCTTGAGTTCTTTGGACTCAATGTGTTTTCAAACTGTAGCTTATTTTCTGATTACATTATTGCTATGTACCTTCTGCGTAAGCCCCTTTATCATGAACCGTAATTATCCTGGCGGGTATCGATAAGTGTTATGGATAGATCTATCGGGGGCTGACCTTCCCGTCTGGCTGTGGTTTCTTGTTGACCTTTAACGCATTTAACATTCAGGAGAAAAGTGTAGGTGTTTGGCAGCATCTGTATTGAGAAAATTCATAGGGATGTTTTTGTAACATCTGTATCCGTGTTGGGGCACAAACCTCAAGTACTGGTTTGATTATAGTTTATTACGTTAAGGTTCGGTGTCATGAGCTTAGGGCAATAATACATGTTTTAGACTATTGAATGTGTTTCATAGTCTACTATTACTTCAATCTTGTGGTCCACGCTATTTCCTGATAATTCCTATGTATTTCTCTTAACAATTTTGTTGACGTTTTAGCATGTTTTAAACTCAGGTGATGATGGCTTAAGCTTGGGATGGGAGCCCCCATGACAGGATATTCTATTAAAGGGATTATGATTTTTAAATTTAATTGAACTTTGTCTTATAATTCTTCACTTGTCCATTTTTTTTATCAATCACTTTTGGATCCTACGTGAAAACTCTGATTCTTTTGTACATGACATTGAATGAATCTTATTTTATACGTCCATTTTAAGGTCGTTTTCATATATCTTGATTTTTGTACTTTGACGTAGCACCCCATTGTTACCATTCCGCTGCGACCTGATTTTGGGGGTGTTTACATTGAGATTTTTGGATAGTTATGAAAAAGCAATCAATCATACATATTCATTAACTTCACTTATTGAATCTTGAATTTAGTATTCTCAAAGTTCCTAAGGATCTAAGCTTGTTGGAATTATGAAATATATGCCATTGCCAACAGTACGATTGTCGTATCTTGAGGCATGTTTCGTCAACTCAGAATTATCATGCTTTTGATCTTTTAAGTATTTGTATACTGGGATGTTAAGACAATTTTATTTATGATAAAGATATGTGATTTAAGTTATATTTATATAATTGTGTCATTATAGTTGTCTTGTTTAATCCGTGGTATAATATTTTTATTATTTAAATTAGTCCGTTGTCGATTAACAATATGGGAATATTGTTAAATTAAGACAAATCTGAGTGATTGGTGATATTGTAGATATTAAGGATGTGTCCACCAAACTCACATGATATTCATAAGATGAATATTGGATTTCCCCAACCACAAGAATTTTACTTTATGGATCGGCGTCATTAAGTAAATCTTGTAAGTGATTTTAATTTACTAAATCCTTAGACTTGAGATGCAAGTAGGTCTTGCATGTGTGAATAATTCTTCTTGATCTAGTTTAAGTTATCCTGAATAAGGTAGCTAATAAGGACTATTTTAGAAGTGATTGTGAAGCATGGTGACTTGACACTTGTAGTCAATAAAGAATTTGTTCCTTCAATAGTTGAAGTATGATGCCACTGGGCCCCTCGTAGGGTTAATCAGATGTATGTGTGGCCGCACCCAAAAACTCAGGTAGATATGTCTCAATGATTTTTGGTAATCTTGATTAATCATATATACGAGAAACAGAATCGTTAAATAATGGAATGACTATTGATCCTATCATTTAACACGGTATCGGAACAAAAGGGATTGTAAATATCTTAACTCATTTAACTATGACTTTACGGAAGTACACTCAGTATTTCTAGGAGCATTTCTAGTGGGCTAGACGCTCACCAATGTTGTTATATTTATTTGTGACATGTCCAAGTGGGAGCTGTTGGGATATGTCCATATCATAAATAAATATACGGCCGGAAATACGTGAGCCTATGGGGGACACACACATCATCACAGAGGGGATAAGTTTTATATAATGTAATGAATATTTGTTTAGAAATAATTTATCGGTCGCAATAAGAAAAAGAAGAAGGGGGCCAAGTGTTGTTTCTAGCAAACAAGAGGAGGTGTTTGAGTATGATTGGAAGACCAAGTCATTGGGTATATAAACCCTCATTTATTCGATGATGGAAAGATAAGGGATATTTGTTATTCTTATAAAAGGCAGTCGACTTTTCCTATAACCCAAATAGTTCCATTCGAGCTAGATAAGATCTAAATTCCATTATGTTTCTTGGTTCTTCCTGTTGTTTGACAAATTTAGAATTAGGAAACAAATTTATTATTGCATGTATTGATATCAGCGTATGCATGATTAATATATAATGTCTTTTTGCTAAAACTTGTAGGATTGAATATACCGATTTCTTTCTATACTGCGATCAGCTTTATATCTCTTATGGGGTTCGATCGGTATGACATACAAGATCCAAAACATAGAAAAGGTTGTCGGTTGTTTTATTAGTGATGCTAGGACTAGGCATCCTAGCGTATCTCGGTGACGTGTAGTGTATGCACACCATAGAGGTTACCTACTTTGGTAACTTTATTAGTTTGCGTGGTATTCTATTTATACACACGCGTATATAGAAGACGGTGTTAACGGTTACCTTTAAGCGGTGTATCGTTTTGTGCTAAAAGGTATACATCTTCTATCATTGTTAATTAATGTGTTCTACATGTGATCTTTAATTCAGCTGCGTACTCGTGATCTTTAATAGTTAATTAGATCGTAAAACCCAACAGAACTTTCCTCAAACAACTTTCATTTGACATGCATTTCGACCTACAAAACATCAAAAGGGTATGATTTCCTCTACATTTATTTCACTAAGTTAATTTTGTTACTCTATGTTGACTGTGTAAATGGTATCAAATTGTTCTAAAGGAGATGGTCGTCAGCCTAACCATATATCTCCAGAGAAAGGTCTACGTTTTTTGATAAAAGGTGTATTAGAGCTAGCGAAGGAGCCATCACGTCTATGTGTTGATGAGGTAATAACACTCACAATTTAATGTTTGTTTCCTTCAAAGTTTAAGCTATTTTACATTTCTAAAACCCTCTTCAGAAAGTGATTAGACTCATGTTAAACCAGTCTATAAGCTTATATAACTACCTTGAAAAGTGGGGGGGGGATAGTATGGGAAGGTGTGGGGGTGGGAGGGATGTGGGGGAAACAAGGAGAGTCGTGACTGGGATGGAAAAGGAATATCGGAAGAATGCTGGATAATAAATGGGTGGAGTGTGGTATTTTAGGGGGGGAAGGGGGGGGATAAAAAAAGAGAGGAAGTAAGGCTTTAATCCATAACACACCCTGAATTTGACAATAATAAATTTTTTACCTACTGGAGACGGCCTTTTTTTATTGCTGTATTTTAACACAGAATTTGCAAGTGATATACAATCATCTCAGTCTAGTTGTGGTTTTTGTTTATATGTTTTTCTTTTTTGTTTGTTCTGTTTTTTTTGTATACGTGTTTCATTGTTCAATTTTATTTACTTTTTTTATTGATAATTAACATTTTTTGTTATAAAACTGTAACTTTTCTCTAGATTCCTCATTTTGTTATACATACGGAATATATTGATTGATCGTATTTTATTAAGCTCGTTTTTCATATGTGCAAGATATGTTGCTCTGGATAGCCTGTTTTATGTTTGGTTTTGAGCTGGCTTCCTGGTCGACTTGGAGAAATAATAAATATGGATTGTCATTGGGTGAGGAGAGCATACGATGGTTAAGCGCACGGTACGTGTTTATTGGTTATGTATAACGCATGCTTAGTAATTTTTGTTATAAAAGTTCTGTCTCATTGATCTTGAATGCAAAATGCGTGTTTGAAATGTCAATTATGGTTAAAAATAGTACGGATTATTTGGTCAATATTTTTTCCTGTGTTTATGTGAGAAACATATGCTTCTGGCGAGATAGTAATTGTAGTTTTTGTTTATGAGGAGAAAGTAGACAACGTGCTGCATCTTTGGTTTAATGGTGGCTTGGGTGGAACATGGAATATACATCCATGTTACTTTCTGATCAAGTAGTGTGTGTCCATATAAAGGTTTTGTAGGGCTATAAGTGAGTTTGAAAGTAAAGTCAAAGATGTAAAAAAGTTCAATGTGAGCAGGTGGTCCCAGTTCTCTCCTCTTGCTGAAGTTGTTATCCTAATTTCATTTGTTTTTCTTTTGTATGTTATTTTGTCCCTTTAGTTTTTTGTGTCTTAGTTTGGTATTTGAGTTTACTCCTTACAAATATATAACACTACTAATTCATTTTAAATGAGTAAAAATTTAATAAAATTTTTTCCTGTGTGTTGCAAGTTCTTGATTTTCCTTTTGACCATTTGCTAAGTTCCTGCAACTATTTTATGCATTGGAATACATTTGTGCACTATCATATGATTTGATTTAAGACACATTGACCAAGCTCTTTTAATATGTGAACTTGATCTCCTTTGAGCAAATGATGATGAACTTTATTGTGTTTCAGACCCAATGCACAACAGCTAAAGTTTTTTGTTGGGATTACGCCTTAGAAAAAGATGAAGTAGCGAATTCCAAGGAAGTGGATATGAATGAAATGTTCAGAGTTCATATATGGATTGTATAATTTTGTAGGATGTTGATTTTTCTCTTTGTAAACGACATTGGCCCCGGCACTCTTGGAGTAGTACATGAGATTTAATAACTTGAAAACACTCTATTCAATATGCATCTTCACTCAATATAAAAAATAGGGCTGATCACAAAAAAAAAACACAATGAAAACCTTTATATGGAAACATAACATCAATATGCGACGCAGGCGACTAAGCGGGGTTTGTTTCTAGAAAACTTGGATGTTACATTTGCCAGTGTGTGTTTTTACAATTTTTTTTGGAAGGCACATTTAATATCATCCTCTTTTTTAATAATGAAAATTACATATATAAACACAAACATGCTTTAAAATATTGTACTTATGCATTCCTGTGTTTGCACGTTGGATATATATGATTTAATCGTTATTATTCATTTCTTTTTATTGTAATGAACAGTTAAAAAAATAATGTGTTTTAAAATTTTTTTCCCACCCCCCCCCTTTGCACTCAGTAACTAAAATAAATCACATATGCTAGTGTTCCCTCTTTACCTCTTCCCCACCACCAAATCATCAAATCTGTTCTTTTTCATTGATAAAAAAACCACCGCCCCAAAACACATACACCAAATTCATTCTCAAACCTTCCACTCACACACTCTTTTTCATATCAAGTTCGATTAAACCACGAAGATATGAATTAGAGGCGGCGGAGTTGGCAGGCGGTAGTGTAGCAACGATTCCGACAGTGTCAAGGAAGGTTTTATCATTTTTTTTAAAGATATAAAGATTCAATGTTTTTGTTTTGATTGTGTATATTATATGTTTCTACAGGAACACACTGACTATTTCAGATCATTAGTGGTTTATAAAGGTAAGCTACCTTCAATTTTTAGCTTCGCTTGCATAATATATTATCAGGGGTGTTTGGATTAGCTTTTTATTTTTGACCTTATGGGCTTTTGAAGGTCATTGTTTAGGCTTTCAAGTTTATGGCTTATACGCTCAAGTTATGGTTTATAAGCTTAAGGTAATAGAGCTTATTTGACTTTTCAGTTTCACATAAGCCCGCGAACCCTGAATTAGGTCTTTTGTAATTAATGTATTATTGTGTAACAAAATCAACTAATGTAGTGCGTTGTTTTTGATATTAGATTTTTGGGTTTTGCATTTCAAACTGGAAGTGTTTTATGTCAGTTTATGTCCTAATGTTGTGTTAGTTAGATGACGTACTCCAAAGGCACAACCCCAAACACAGTGACATTTTGTTTTGTTTAAAATGTGAATATACATGTTTCAGTTTTTTATTTGAAAATTTGTTAATGATTGCAGCGAAAGGTGCGCCAGTGCAAAGGAAACGTTTTGTTTTTTGAATCCTAGGGATTTGAACGTCGGACTTGATTCTCGCCTTGGACTGTATTTGTTCCTCCTTCCTGTTCCATTCCCAATTACTCCATCTAAACATACCACATTGCTATTCTAGATTCCAATCCTCACTAGAACATAACAAAAATCTCCAGATTGAGAAAAGCGCATATACAGATAAACAACTAACAACATCGAAAGCCTTAATGAATATGTTAGTGATTCGGTTTTATTTGGCTTAACATTAGGTTTTTTTATCGCTTTCCAAGTCCAAACCCAAACAAAAAGAAACTTATGGCATCGGTGTTAACGAAAGAATATTCTTTAAACCATAAATTCAGCATAGTATGGCTAAGCAATGTAGCATTTAATCTTTTCAAAATAGCTAAATTCTTCTCCTAAAAGCAAAAAAGATTTGTGGTCATGAAATGAACAGGCGTTGTATAGAAGAAATACACTTTTAAAAAAACAACCAAACTCTTAGATGCATCAGGAATAGAGTTTAGGTGATTTTTAAGGCGTATGACCCATTCCCCTGACTTTTTGACCCGTTGAGAATCATAAGCAAATGGGTCTAAATTGCCACTTCCACTATGTTCATGTTAAAACAAAACAAAGAAGTAAGCCTAAGCCGTCGCTATGTAAATAGGATATTTTAGTAGTCACATTGATATTAAAAGGTTTAGAAAGTGACTAACCTGGGCGAGAATCAAGGTCGACTTCATAATCCTTAGGATTCAACGGTTTCCTTTGCACTGGCGCACCTTTCGCTGCAATCATTAACAAATTTTCAAATAAAAAACTGAAACATGTATATTCACATTTTAAACAAAACAAAATGTCACTGTGTTTGGGGTTGTGCCTTTGGAGTACGTCATCTAACTAACACATTGGACGAAACACTGACATAAACACTTACTGATTGAAAATGCAATCCCAAAAATCTAATATCAGATACAATGCACTACATTAGTTGATTTTGTTACACAATAATACATTAATTACAAAAGACCTAATTCAGGGTTCGCGGGCTTATGTGAAACTGAAAAGTCAAATAAGCTCTATTACCTTAAGCATATAAGCCATAACTTGAGCTTATAAGCCATAAACTTGAAAGCCTAAACAATGACCTTACAAGCCCATAAGGTCAAAAATAAAAAGCTAATCCAAACACCCCTGATAATATATTATGCAAGCGAAGCTAAAAATTGAAGGTAACTTACCTTTATAAACCACTAATGATCTGAAATAGTCAGTGTGTTCCTGTAGAAACATATAATATACACAATCAAAACAAAAACATTGAATCTTTATATCTTTAAAAAAAATGATAAAACCTTCCTTTACACTGTCGGAATCGTTGCTACACTACCGCCTGCCAACTTCGCCGCCTCTAATTCATATCTTCGTGGTTAAATCGAACTTGATATGAAAAAGAGCGTGTGTGAGTGGAAGGTTTGAGAATGAATTTGGTGTATGTGTTTTGGGGCGGTGGTTTTTTTATCAATGAAAAAGAACAGATTTGATGATTTTGGTGGGGAAGAGGTAGAAGAGGGAGACACGTAGCATCTGTGATTTATTTAGTTACTGTGCATAACGATTTAAAAACATTATTTTTACTGTTCATTACAATAAAAAAAATGAATTAATAACATTAATTTCATATATATCCAAAGTGCAACCCATGAATGCATAATGTACAATGTTTTTAAAGCATGTTTGGGTATATATGAAATTTTCATTTTAAAGAAGGGGATATATGAAATTGCCCCAAAAAAATTGGTAAAACTCACGGCAAATGTAATATACAAGTTTTTGAAACCCGCGCTTCGCTGCGGCGCATTTTGTGTGTTATGTTTCTCATTATAAAGTTTTCTTTGTTTTTTTGTGATAGCCACATTTTTTATATTTGAGTGAATATGCATTTTGTATAGAGTGTTTTCAATTATGAATATTCCTTACTACTCGGAGTGCTTGGGCATGTACTTTACAAAGTGAAAATCAACATGTACAAATTATACAATCCATATATGAACTGTGAACATTTCATTCATATCCACTTCCTTGGAATTCGCTACTTCATCTTTTTCTAAGGCGTAATCCCAACAAAAAACTTTAGCTGTTGTGCATTGGGTCTGAAACACAATAAAGTTCATCATCATTCGCTCAAAGTTGATCAAGTTCACACATTAAAAGAGCTTGGTCAATGTGTCTTAAATCAAATCATATGATAGTGCACAAATGTATTCCAATGCATAAAATAGTTGCAGGAACTTAGCAAATGGTCAAAGAAAAATTCACGGCACTTGTAACTACACTATGATTAATTTTAAGCATTTAATTTGAATTAAGGAGGGTTATTATCCGTAAGGAGTAAACTCAATACCAAAACTAAGACACAAAAAACTAAAGGGACAAAATAACATACAAAAGGAAAACAAATGAAATTAGGATAACAACTTCAGCAAGAGGAGAGAACTGGACCACCTGCTCACATTGAACTTTTTTACATCTTTGACTTTACTTTCAAACTCACTTATAGCCCTACAAAACCTTTACATGGACACACACTACTTGATCAGAAAGTAACATGGATGTATATTCCATGTTCCACCCAAGCCCATTAAACCAATAGATGCAGCCAACTTGTCTTATACTACTCTCCTCCATTAAGCAAATCAAGATACAATTCTACCTATCTCGCCAGAAGCCATTATGTTTCTCTCATAAACACTGAAAAAATATTGAACCAAATAATCCGTACTATTTTTAACATAATTGACATTTCATAACAAGCGTTTGCATTCAAGTCTCAAATGAGACAGAACTTATAACAAAAATTATTAAGCAAGTTTGACATAAAACCTAAACCTGTTACACTGCGCTTAGACATTGTTTGATCTCCTTCACCCATTGGACAATCCATCTTTATTTTTCTCCAAGTCCGACCAGAAGCCCAGGCTCAAAACCATACCAGGAAAACAGGCTATCTAAGCAGCAACATATCTGCACTTATGATAACAGCTTAATAAAAGACGATCAATCAATGATACATCCACTTGCAAATTCGGTTAAAATAAAGCATTAAAAAAGGCCGTCTCCAAGTAGGTTAGAAAGTTTTTTGTTCAATTTCAGGGTGTGTTTGGATTAAGCTTACTTGCCTCACTTTTTCAAGATATAAGCTTATAGACTGGTTTAACATGAGTCTAATCACTTTCTGAAGAGGGTTTTAGAAATGTAAAATAGCTTAAACTTTGAAGGAAACAGACATTAAATTTTATTGTGGGTGTTATTTCACTCATCAAACACATAGACGTGATGGCTCCTTCGCTCTAGCTCAAATACATCACTTTTATCAAAAAACGTTAGACCTTTCTCTGGAGAAAATTATGGTTTTAGGGCTGAAGGGACCATCTCCTTTACAACAATTTGATACCATTTAAACAGTCGCACATAGAGTACAATATTTTACTTCTTTTAGTTCCTATAGTGAAATTAAATGTAGAGGACTCATACCTCTTTTGATGTGTTTGTAGGGTCGAAATGCTGTCAAATGATAGCTGTATTGTTTAGGGAGAAGTTCTGTTGGGTTTTCACCGATCTAATTAACTATTAAAGATTCTGCGTAGCAGCTTGAAATTTAAAGATCACTTGTCGAACACATTAATTAACAGGATAGAAGATGTATACCTTTTAGCACGAAAATGATCACCGCTTTAAAGCGTATCCGTTAACCACCGTCTTCTTCTATACGCGTGTGTATAAATAAACAATACCACGCAAACTAATAAAGTTACACACATAGTAGGTAAACCTCTTTTGCGTGTGCATACACATACCGTACCGAGACCGATAGATGATAGTCCTTTCTTACCACGAATAAAACAACGAACACCTGTTCAATGTTTTGGATCTTGTTGTCATACCGAGGTCGACACACCATAGAGAATATAAACTGTTCGCTTATAGAAAAGAATCGTATATGCAATGCATACAACGTTTAGCATAATATATTATATATTAATCATGCATATAGGGCTGAATTAACATATACTTGCATAAAATATATTGTTTCATATTTCTAATTTGGTCAAAACACAGGAAGAACCAAGATAATACTAAATGGAATTTAGATCTTAATCTAGCGTTTCGAATGGATACTTTTGGGTTAATAGGAAAAGTCGACTGACTTTTTATTAGAAATTATATTTAGACATTTTCTTAATTCAGCTCGACAAGAATGAAGGGTTTATATAGCCTAATGACTTGGTCTCCAAGTAATACTCAAACATCCTACCTTGTTTGCTAAGTAACAACATTTTGGAACCCCTTATTCTTTTCTTATTGCTCGACGTTTTTAATTATTTGTGAACCTATTAATTACTTTAATAAAAGTACCTCTGAGTATATGTGTGTGCCCCAATAGGCTCACGTATTTACGGCCGTTATATTTTATTTATGATTGGACACATATATCCCAACAGCTCACATCTTGGGGACATGTCACAAATAAATTTAACAAAATAGGTGAGCGGTTCTAGCAAACACGTCAATGCTCCTAGAAATACCTGGTTGTACTTCCGTAAAGTCATAGTTTAAAATGATTTTAAGTATTTACAATCCCTTTGTTTCCGATTACCGTGTTAAAAATGGATTTGGATCATTAGTCATTCATTAATTAAACGGTTTCTGTTTCTCGTATATATGATTAATCAAGATTACAAAATCTATGAGACATTTCTACCTGAGTTTTTGGGGCGGCCACACATACAGTCTGATTATCCCTACTGAGGGGACCCAGTGGCAGATTCATACTTCAACTATTGAAGAAAAAAATTCTTTATTGACATAAAAGTGTCAAGTCACCCTTTGGCTTCCAAATCATTATGAAATAGTCCTTATTAGCTTTATTATCCAGGATAACTTGAAAACTTAAGATCAAGAAGATACTATTCCACAATGCAAGGACCTACTTGCATCTCATGTCTAAGGATTTAGTAAATTAACATCATTACTGGATTTAATTAATGTCGCCGATCCATAAAGTAAATTCTTTGTGGTTGGGGATATTCAATATTCATCTTTTGAATTTTCATGTGAGTTTGAGTGTACACATCCTTTAATATATACATTATCACCAATCACCAGATTTGTCTTAATTTAACAATATTTCCCATATTGTAACGACAAACGGATAATTTAGAATCAATAAAAATTATTATTCACGGATCTTTAAAATGCAAATATTATGACACAATTTATATTAATATAACTTAATTCACATATCTTTATCATTAATAAAATTGTCTTAACATCTCTTATCCAAATACTAAATAGATCAAATGCATGATAATTCTAGTTGACGAATCATGCCTCAAGATACGATATAGTTACTTTGTTGCAAGGCATATATTTCATAATTCAATAAGCTTTGATCTTTAGGAATTTTGAGGAATACTTATTTCTGAGAATTCAATAAGTGAAGTTATTTGAATATGTATGCTATTGTTTGTTCATATATATCACATATTCAATGTAACACCCCCAAAATCTGCTAGCAGCGGAATGGTAACAATGGGGTGCTACGTCAAAGTACAAAAAATTAAGATATAGAAAACGACTTAAATGGAGTTTAAAAAATAAGATTATTCAATGTCATTACTAAAAGATAGGAGTTTTCACGTTAGGTCCAATAGTTTTTGATAAAAAAAGGACATTTAAGATTTTATAAGGACAAATGTTTCATTTATTTTAAGAAATCAGAATCCCTTTAATAGATATCCGTAACGGCATCCCATCATGCTTATGCTCTCACTCTGAGATTAAAACATGCTAAACCGTCAACAAAATTGTTAGTGGTATTCATAAGGGTTTATAGGTAAATACGTGGAACCACAAGATTGAAGTAATAGTAGACTATGAAGACACATTCAATAGTCTAAAACTTGTTTTATTGCCCTAAGGCTCATGACAATCCGAAACTAATGTAATAAACTATAATCAAACCAGTATTTGAGTTTGTGCCCCAACTCAGATTCAGTTGTTACAAAAACATCCACTTGTATTTTCTCAATACAGTGGCTGCCAAACATCCTACGAATTTTAACTGTAATGTTAAATGCGTAATGGTCAACTAGAAACACGCCATAGACGGGGATGGTCAGTCCCGATAGATTTATCCATAACACTAGCGTATTACCCGAGCAGGTAATTGACGGTTCATGATTAAAAGGGTTCTTAGCGGCAGATGGGTAACGTAAGGGCATAAATGTAAATCAGGAAATAGCATAAGTTGAAAACACTTGTGTCCAAAAGAATCAAGCATGTTATTCCCCGTATTTAATAAAGCAAGTAGTAGAAAAAAGGGGCTTACGAAACCTTCGGCCTTGAAGTGAATGGTTTTCAACAAGTATTCAAAATAGATAAATGCGTCAAGAAGAATACGAAGCAACCTAATCCAATATAGGTCGTATAAGTACTAAACAATTTGATTATTTATAGGTCGTATAGCCTCATCTTACTATCGTTGGGCTATCATTATTAAGAGGTCGTGTAGTGAAGTATGAGGAGCCTAGGACCAACTTTAAATCGTAAATCCAACAACTCGTCGATACGCAACCCCGAAGAGCCCTCATTATGAAATCCCTAGTAAGTATAGTACTTTGATAACTACATACAAACGTATGATTTTTATATAGCTACATCACAGTACTATTCGTGTTTGCGAAATAATATTTAAATTGCATTTGTGAAATATTATTCGCGTATTTGAACTCGTATAAGTGAATATATAATTTCAATTGTCTTTGTTAAAATAATATTTTGTATAAGTTTAGACATGTATTATAATATTATTAATGATTTCTAAAATGTTTCGCAAAAAATTTATTGTTAAAACGATACCAAATCACTATTCACCTCAGGAAATAGTGACCACAAGTTAGAGAATAATGCGTAACTTCTCGTTTTAGCCGGTTTTTATGCCCACATTTTTTTCGTATTAAGTCGGTTATCAAAATATAACATTTTTAAAATTTTAGTTTTCGGTGAATAGTGATTTTCTGTTCATAACAGATTATATAACTTCATTTTTATAGTTTTTGTTATCGTATAAACGTAAACGTCGTATTTCCTTTTTCGGTTATAAAACGGTTTTTCGTGTTTCTTATCATTTTGGAATCGTCACTGAGCGTCATGTATTTTTAGGTAATGGTCAAAACTAATGTATGGTAATGTTCGAAATCATATCACCTATTATTATCCAGTGTGTTCATTTATAAAAGAGTTTGTTTTATTAATTTATTATTAAACTCCATATTTATTCAAAATCATGTTGATACTTAAACACATGTCAACATATTTATTAATCCATTTTTCCATTGATATATTAAAACAATATTGACATAGAAAGTGTGTAAATTCATAGCATAATGATATTCGTTTACATAGTAAAAATCATAGTGAGTGGATTATAGTTATATAAAACATGTAACATATAAAAAATGAAGGAAAGTAAAGACATGATGGTTTTTGATAACCTTTATTTTTGATGTAAGATTGATGATCTCAAAGTATCTAAACCCTTGTTTTAGTATAAAACCCTAGCTTTCTATTTTCTAAACCCTAGTTTCACTTTTCTTTGATTAATACTTGAAAAGGGTAATCAATGCTTGGAATAAACCTATAGAATATTCTTTAGATGGATGTGTATAGAAGTGTATGGGTTGTAGAAAAATTAATATGGATTTGGTTTGGTCTTTGATTCTTGCCGTGAGCTAGAGAGCACAAGAAAGGGAAAAGAAGTTTGATTTTTTTAGCTAAGGAATACTTGTAAGACTTCTCTTACTAGATACATATATATAAATGGTGTAAGGACTTAGTCAAGGGGACAAGGCATGGTGCAAGGGATGGTCTAGGTCAAAGAGACAAGTGATGGCTTGGTTTAAATGAAAAGGTATGGTGTAGGTATTAATGAGAAGGCATGGTGTCATTTTGGACCAAAATGAAGAGTCTTTATATCAATGCCATAAATTCGGCATATAGATGATATATGTGATGTTGTTGACTAATTTTTATGTATTGGGTATAAATGTGGGTATTTGTTGAAGCGTAGAAAAGTTTTGGTGGTTCCGGGAGTGCCTAAACGCAATTTATCGCGAAACGTATTTAATTTACGTAACCAACAAAAAATAAATATATATAAAAGTTATATTATATACTTTTGAAAAATAATTATAATGATGGCTGAAGTAAACTTTAATTTGTTTGGTGTCCGTTTACATTAATTATTGATTTTTATCTTACGCGATTTAACTTAACTATTAAAATTAAAAGCGAACGCGTACGAGAAGAAAAAAAAAATAATGAATTTAATAGCGTCGTACATTGATAAAAAAAATACGGATTGTTACAGTCCTTCCCCGTTAAATGAGCCTTGTCCTCAAGGCTCAAGTTGCGACACTTGACAAAAGTACGGGTTCAGAGAAAAAGATGCGGATATTTCTTTCGGAATAATGTTGATGAAGAGGTGTAAATAATTATTATTATTAATTGTTTTTTTTTTTTTATATGTGAACAGTGCCCCAACGGTCGGTGAACAGTAACCGAACAGTAACCCCCAACGGTTACATTTCCCCTTTTTTTACAAAATTTTCTCATCCTACTTTTCCATTACAACACTTAATCTTTCACTTCCATATTCTTTATCCAACTCCTCAAAATGTTGCCACCATCATCTCGATCTTGGCCTCGGATGGCGTGACCGCGATTAGCACTCGGCATTTATCTGCTACTTCCCATACGCAACGAAGGATCCAGTATTTGGCCTTTCATTCATTGCAATTCTCGTGCGGTTCATTATTCCTTGCTTTTGGCGAGGATCTATGCTTGATGGACTAGTTATTTTGGTTTGGGGTCGGCGTTGAATAATATAACTTGTTATTTCCTTAATGGTCTTATGTAATTCTTATTTCTAAGTTCATAATCGGATATTGTGTGGCAAAACAAATTTCTATTTGTTATTTTCCATTTATTGTCTTTTGAATATTTCGTTACCATGCTTAGTTACTCGTTTGCATTCCCTTTTTAAATGGCTTTAACTTGAGCATTCAAAATTAGTGACTTTTTTTTTGAAATTTATTAATAGTAAGGTGACGAGTGTTCCACATATACATTAATTTGTATAGATTCATTCGAAATCATTCGGTTACAACAGAAATTAAGCAACAAGTACAAATGGAAATTTAGACGAAAAGTTCAAAGAAATTTAAGCGAGAATTCCTAAAGGGATAAAGTCTAAGCATCGATATCATCCTCCATGTTGTTAAGGTTTTGATTGGTTTCTCCTCCTACTAAGGCATGCACCATTCCACGTGCTTCAGTACATTTAACTTGGTTTCCTTTTTTTTTATTTCGTTTCTTTAAATCCGGGCATATCACTACATGTAGTGCCCATTAGTCCCACACCCAAAGCATGTCACATTTGTAGCGAAATTTCCGACCGCTACAGGAACCTGTAGTTCGACACTCCCCTTTGGTGACCAAGCTTTTGTCGCTGGTGACATTTGCCACACCTAGGAGGACACGGACCTGGTTTTTCATGTTTTTTTTGATGTTGTGATTCTTTTTTTTTTTGGTATTTTGTTTTTGATTTTTTGATTTTTATTGATGGATGTGCCTTGCACCTATCGCTCCATGGTAAGTTCCCAGCGTAGCCTCTACCCTTAGCTGGGGCTGCCACATAAAACCTTAAGCAGCTTCTTGTTTAAGGTTTTGCTGCTGTATCCTCGTGGTGTAGTTGTTCCCTTGCTGGTCTTCCCACTTCCTTTTATTGCTATCTCCGATCACTTTATGCTATGGCCCTGATGACCATTGTTCAATCAGTTCTCGAAGCACATTGTTGATGGCAATCTTGCCACATGTCGCAGGCTTTGTAGAAGTAACATTTCCTTTGATTCCCTCGGGAAATCCTCGAATGTACTTTTCAATCTTTTCTTTTCAGTTGACACCAACTCAGGACACATCAAAACCAGTTCGTGGAAGCGATTGTTGTATGCCTCGATGTCATCTCCTTTCAAAGTCAAAGTCCAAAGCTCTTGCTCCATCCTTTGGATTTCAGTTGCTGGGCAGTATTCAGTAGTCATCATAGCTTTTACGTTGCTCCAGGGGATCTGATTAGCATTTAGCAAGTCCCAAAGTTTGAACATTTCCGTTCCACCAGGTCAGAGCACGACCCATGAACGTGCACATAGCAAACTTTACTTTGTCATCTTCAGCACATTTGCAAATCTCAAACACCTGCTCCATCTTTTCGAACCAACGTTTCAGTCCGACTACACCTTCAGTCCCGTTGAAAGAGTGAGGTTTGCCATTCGTAAATGTCTTATACGAACATCCATGCATCTATGGGTGCAAAGTTCCTCCAGTATTTGCTGATCCATGACTCCACCGCATTGTTTGAGTCAGCTTTAGTCTTTTCATATTTTTCAATGGCTTTGGCCACTGCCTTTCCATATCTCTTAACGATTTCTTTTAAATCTCCTAGGCGGACATGATTATAGCACGCAGTACACAAAATTTTCGTTAAAGAATTTATAATGGTTGCGTCGTCATGGCCATGATAATAAGAGAGAAGGAAATAGGAAATAGTGATAAATAATATATAATTTAATAGAATGGTCAATTTTATATAATTGACGATTAGAAAAAATAGATATTGATATGTCAATAGATAGAATGTAAGACGATCGAATTTAAACTAGTTTTTTATATATATAAGTTATATATAATGCAATCATGATAATCGGGAAAAGTAATTAGTTCGATCAGGGAGTCTGCGCGCTGCGGGGATTATCGGATAAGCGATGAAGGATTCTGTATTAAAAAATGAAGGAAAAGAAAACCTTTAAACTTTGTGGTTATAGACTAGGTTTTGAAAATGACCCAGTTCCTCCTATAACCTTGGCTCTGGTACCATCTGTAACACCCCCAAAATCAGGTCGCAGCGGAATGGTAACAATGGGGTGCTACGTCAAAGTACAAAAATCAAGATATAGAAAACGACCTTAAATGGACGTTAAAAATAAGATTCATTCAATGTCATTACAAAAGATCAGAGTTTTCTACGTTAGGTCCAATTAGTTTTGATAAAAAAGAACCATAAAGATATTATAGACAAAAGTTTCATTAAATTTAAGAAATCAGAATCCCTCTAATAGATATCCGTCACGGCTCCCATCCAAGCTTATGCCTCAGCACCTGAGATTAAAACATGCTAAAACGTCAACAAAATTGTTGAGTGAATTCATAGGTTTATCAGGAAATAGCGTGGACCACAAGACTTGAAGTAACTAGTAGACTCTCATGAAACAACATAAAATAGTCTAATACATGTTATTTATTGCCCTAAGCTCATGACACCGAACCTTAACGTAATAAACTGTTAATCAAACCAGTACTTGAGGTTTCGCTGCTCCCAACACGGATAAAGATGTTACAAAAACAATCCTACGCTTTTCTAATCAGTTGCTGCCAAACATCCTACGAATTTTCTCTGAATGTTAAATGCGTCATATGGAATCAACTAGAAAACAACTAGCTTGACGGGGATGGTAGTCCAGACTAGATCCTATCACATACACTAGCGTATAAAGCAGGTAATTGACAGGTTCATGATAAGGGCGTCTTAGTCGCCAGAAAGTGGTACTAAGGCAACTATGTAATCAGGCATATAGCATACAGTTTTGAAAAACACTTGTTGTCCAAAGAAATCAAGCATGTAATCTCCCGTACTTAATAAAAGCAAGTAGTAGAAAAAAGGGGGCTAACGAACTCACTTGACGTGAATGGTATTCTAACAAGTATTCAAATAGAAAATGCGTCACAGAAGGAGTTCCCGAACTAGCTAATCCAATATTGGTCGTATGAGTTACTAAAACACTTTGGCATCTATTTATAGGTACGTATAGCTCTTCATACTATCGTATCGGCTTTCATAATTAAGAGGTCGTTGTAGTGAACGTTTTTGAGGAGCTAGGAACTTTAAATCGTAAATCAACTAATCGTCGACACGCCACCGAAGAGGCCCTCCATTATGAAATCTCCCTAGTATATAAGTACTTTAATACTAAATACACTTATGATTCTATATAGCTACAATCACCGTTATACTGTGTTTGCGAAAAATAATATTTAAAGTTGCATTTGTTAAATTATTCTTCGTGTTACTTTGAACTCGTATAATCGAATATATAATTCAATTGTCTTTGTTAAATTAATAATTTATAAAGTTTAAGACATAGTACCACATTTTCGTATTAAGTCGAGTTATCAAAATATAACATTTTTAAAATTTTAGTTTTTCTGATGAATAGTGATTTTTACTGTTCATAACAGATATATACTTATTTTTATAGTTTTTGTTATCGTAAACTCGTAAACGTCGTATTTTATTCGTTATAGCTCCGTTTTTAACGATTCTTTCGAGTACGATCTCGTAATTAAAAGTTATATCATATTTTTGATGTTTTAAAAATATCACTTTCTGTAATGAATAGTAAATTTTATAAAAATAGTTTTATAAAAGTATTTCTCGTCGTAAACTCGTAACTAACGTATCTTTTTCGTTATAAATCGGTTTTTCGAGTTTCTTATCATTTTGGAATCGTCATGAGGCGTATTATTTTTATGTAATGTCAAACCTACTGTATGAAGTCGAAATCAAATCACCCTTTTATTATCCAAGTGTGTTCATTTATAAAGAGTTTGTTTTATTAACTTTATAAACCCAAATTTATACAAAATCATGTTTATACTTAAACAACATGTCAACATATTTATTAATCCATTTTTCCATGATATATATAACAATATGACATAAGAAAAGTGTGTAAATTCATAAACATAAGTGATAATTCGTTTTACATATTAAAAATCCTAAGTGGTGATATAGTTATATAAAACATGTAAACATATAAAAATGATGAAAGTAAAGACATGAAGGTTTTTAGATAACCTTATTATGATGTAAGATGATGAACCAAAGTATCTAAACCCTTGTTTAGATATAAAACCCTAGCTTTCCATTTTAAAACCCTAGTTTCACTTTTCTTGATTAATACTTGAAAAATGTTAGCCAATGCTTGAAAATACCTTAGAATATCTTAGGATAGATGTATATAGGAGTGTATAGGTTGAATAAAATTTTGTATGGGTTTGTGTAGGGGAGTGTTGTATGCCGTAGCATATAGAGAGACAAAGGGAGAGGTTTTGTGAATTTTTACCAAGTTTAAGCATGTATGATTTCTCATCACTAGATACATGTATATATATGGTGCAAGTATTTGGTCAAGGAGACATGGTAAGGTATTAGGGATGGGTCATTGGTCTTAGGGATGGGTCTATGGGTCAAAGTCTTGGTCTTTGGTCAAATAAACAAGGTATGGTGGTTTAATGAGAAGGCATGGGCTAGGTATTAATGAAAGAGATGTATATTTGACCAAACTTGGAAATTTTCTTATTTCTTTGAATCTCTTGCCATAATTTCGGCATAAGAGTGATATAAGTGATGTTGTTGACTAATTTTTATGTATTGGGTATAAATGTGGGTATTTGTTGAAGCGTAGAAAAGTTTTGGTGGTTCCGGGAGTGCCTAAACGCAATTTATCGCGAAACGTATTTAATTTACGTAACCAACAAAAATAAAATATAAAATTAATTATTACTTTTGAAAAAATAATATAATGATGGCTTGACATAAACTTTAATTTGTTTGGTGCCCGTTTACGTTGATTGTTGATTTTTAGTTTACGCGATTTAACGTATCGATTAAAATTAAAAGCGAACGCGTATGAGAAAATAAAATAAATAGTGAATTTAAATAGCGTCGTAAATGACCTGAAAATACGAAATGTTACATGATGGATGTCAAATGTATGGGAGTTGGAATACATAAGGTCGACATATATTTTTTGGAGTTATTTCGTAACTGACAATTGAAGGCTGCATATTGAATGATGAAGAATGAATTCAGAATGAATTCAGAATGAATGTCGAAGCATCAACCTTATACTGAATGCATCCAGTAACTGCACAATGAATGTATACTGCATATTGGAACTCGATTATGGGGTGGGAAGCATTTAAAGATATAGCCCCATTAAATTTAGGGGCTGAATCTTTTATAAGGATAGATATAATGAAATTAAATCATAAAAAGAATAAATAGATAAAAAGATAACTGAAAATAAAAGTAAGTTTCTAATTAAAAAGTGAATGATGTGATTTCTTAAAATGAGATATGGTAAAAATTACACTTTTTTATTTTAGTTTTTGATAAGCCTTAAATTATAAATGCTTTATATAATAGTATAGATCTAGATTTATGAAATAAAAGACCAAGATGTCTTTGGCACGAGGCTTGTAAGGGATTATAAGAGTTTGATCTTTTAAAATA
>BQNB010048727.1:0-29310 GCA_026074375.1 Tanacetum coccineum
GCAGGAACATAATCAGCAGGAACGGTTGCCATCAGCAGAAACGAATATCTCTAACAGCAGAAACGACACTTAGTCGTTTTCAATAATTCCCAACACTTTCCTCCTTGATCACTTCACTTTTAGAGGAATCAATTCCTTTTTCATTCACCCTTTTGATCAGTCTTTCATCTTCAGCAGACCCAATAGAAATAAAATCTTCATCTAACCTCTTAATCTTCTCATATAGAGCTTGTATTTCTTCAAACTTCTTGGTTTTCAATTCAGAGTGCTTGAAGTTTCCTACATGCTTTAAGTAGGTCATCATTTGATTTCTCAGTTGATTCTTTGTAGGTGGTCTGTTCCTGATGGCCTCTGATCTTTGTTGAGAAAGGAATTTTCTTTAAGCAGCAATTGTGTCATGAAGGAATTTTGCTCTTTCTTCTATTGTAAATTGCTTTCTTTCTTGTTCTTGAAGCTTCTCAGCAAGAAGTCTGTCAGCCTCAATTCTTGCTTTTATGTCATCAAAATTTCTTATAATCAACTGTACTAACTTTCTCCTTGTCAGTACTAACTTTTTCCTTGTCAGTACTAAGTACATCTTCAGTACTAAGCATATTTTCATCAATCTCCTTATCTTCATCCACTATTTCTCTTGTCCTCCCCACATCCTGAGCATTCTCTGTTTCCATATAATCAACTGTATCTTCAGGAATCTCATCAAATAGAGGATCTCTTTGAACTGATGATTCACCTTTGACCCTCCTTTTCAAACTTGTAATCTACTGAGCTTGAGAGGTCTTGTTTTTCTCCAGATCAATAACTCTATTTTGCAAATTGGTACATAATTCCATCAATTCCATTAGTTTCAGACTATCTGTTGGGATTTATGTTTTCCTAACTTAGTATCGACAGTACAAATAGTTAGTACTGATAGTTATAGTTAGTACTGACAGTACAAAGTGTTAAGTACTGATCAGTTAGTTAGTACCGATAGTAGAAAATAGTTAGTACCGTTTAAGAGATATGTATGAGATATTTTAGGAAAATATATGTACGCATTTTGTAAGCCTGTTAGGGTTTATCCTTGGTCTATAAAAGGATCCCTCTTGGTCAATATATCTCATACAAAATCATATCTCATAGTTAGTAATCTGTAATCACTCAAAGCAGATTAATAGAAATTATTATTTAGTTTTTCATCGTTCTTATTAGTACTTGTGTTAAGATTCCGCTCTAACACATAGTATTCATAGTCAGTGTTTCTACATAGTCAACTGTATTTATACATCTTGGTTATCATCCTTAATAGGCTGCAGAGATCTATTCAACAAGGGACTCACATCTATTCTGTTGTTGTTGGTGATCATTGTTGCGGTTGTTATTGTTGTTACAGTTGTTCTGGTAGTTGTTGTTGTTGAAGGTTCTTTTATCATCAAACTTTAGTTTGTGAACATTGGTTCCTTGCATAGAATTGTGTTGTATTACCTGATCCATTAACCTCTGGGTTATGGATGAAATAGTCAATTTATCAAATACGTAGGCGGCACAATGCCTGCAATCTTAAGTGTCCATCAACTTATGTCCATCAAAAGAGTGTCCTTGTCGCATATTTGAACGAAATCCGCTGCACCGAATGTGCATACCCGTTTCAAAGACTATTGCACCAAATGTCATCAAAAAAATAATCACCAATACGAGCCTTTATTCCACATCATCGTCCAAGATCCCAAACAGTCAAAAAGTGTGTTGTCGTTCGATATTGTTCAACACTAGCGGTACATACTAGTTATATCAGACAAAGCAAGCGGTACTATCAAACGGTACAAACTTAAAAACTACCATTTTAGTGACCAACATTCTATGCCAAAATTGTCATAAAGTAGTCACTAAGTTATCACAACACTGTTGCAAAAACTGTCACTAATCCAATTGCTCCTTGCTCCCAAGCTTTAGTGACACAATTTTCTGTCACTAAGTCATCGTAGTTTCTGTCACTAACCAGCGGTACAAACACATTAAAACCAGCAGTACTAATCGTTTTTTTCTTTTTCCCTTATTTTTTGTTTTTTCTCCTCTGCTGGTACTAAAATATACGAGCTAGTTACTAAGTGAAACAAGCGTGAATCCTTGGCAGCTCTGTACTCTTGTCACAATCACACAATATCTGCTATTCTTTAAATATGTCATGCTTCATGAAATAAATCATGAAAACTAATTCGACTTGCAATAATCATGTCGATCTAGTTCCTCCAAGTCATACTCACTACATCTCAGCTAGGGTTCATTGTTGGTCACGTACGTCGGACCTCCTCACCAAAGCCAGTCGAAACAATAATAATACTCACCCGTTATTATTACCAGATGTAATTAGCAGCTTGCAGACAACTATCATCTTCATAATATCACGAATCTTAAAGCTTTATTCTTGAATCACAAAAACAAAATTAAAAATATAACCTTTCTTCAGCAATTCATTCATAGCAAAACTTTTTAATAAAGCATATCTTGACGATTGCTCCGGTCAGATTGTAGATATATGTGTGTAAAAACATTAGTTGCAATACGTGGCGATCCACGGTTAAAACGGGAAAATGGTTATGACCGTTTTACCATGGCTGCCCAGAAAGTGACGAACATAAAAACCCTAAATGGATTTTAAGGATTCTTCTTTGTTCTTCGACATAAAAACCTTGAATCCTTAAGATATCAATAGCACCGCTTGATACGCATGTTGAAAATCGATCTAGCTCATCTAGGATATCATAACCATGATCCAGCGGAATAACAAATAAAACAATCATAGTTAAGAACAAGGTGTTACTAATAAACGTTAAGCCTTTCATTGTATTTGATCAGGATACAAAGGCTTACTATACTACTAAGCTACTAATAAGCTAACTATAATCCTAGGCGTCTTACAAAGACTTGACGCCTAGAGTACACACACACCTTTAGGTTTACATTGTGAATTGAATGAATGATAAACCTAGACGCCTACCCCTCTTTATATACTAGAGGGGTTAGGGTTGACAGACAGATAGATCAAATAAAATTAGGAACATATACAGCATTAATTACTATTTGACTACTCTTTCAATCGCATAATGTTGATCTTTATTCTTTTTTGCTGAGCATTAAATACTGTTGAGACTAATCTTCAATCAGCTTATGTTATTCCAGCTTTGTCTTGTAGATCCTTCATCTTTAATATGTTTTGTCATAATCAACTCAAAGTATAATTCCTAACATATAATGATGGGGTTTCGTAGAAATATTGAAGGATTAGCCACAATGAGAAAATTTGTGATCGGCGAGTTCCACTCCTAGTCGGGATTGTCAATTCACTCAACTTCATGCCTCCTGCTTTGTGGTTCCTCCTTGTGGGTACTTTCATCCTTTTAGAATGATATCGTTTAAATCATTACGTCGCCATCTTCCTCTTTGGTGCCAACGTCGTTCAACGTTGGGTGATGGGATCCAATCCGAGCATTCAAGAGTGTATCGAATTTGAGACCTTTTTCAGTGTTGAATGAAATGATGGATCGGTTGGTGTGGAGGTGGGGAATGGTTTTCGAGTGTCTCTCTCTTCTCCTTATTCTCTTCAGTTCCTGTTTGTAGAATCACTTTGTTGCTTGGGTAGATTGTGATGGCGTTGATTGACTAGTGAATTTATGTTGAGCATTGCAGGATCCATGGTTGGATAAGAATGAGCAGACGAAACTGGATGAGTCCCCAGTTTCAGGTTCTTAACCGTATCATGTAATGTACCCCGCTATTTGAATCGGTGATCGGCTTTCAAACATAGTGTCTATTTAGTTGATCATCTCACCTTGTTTGTTTGAAATCGGCTTCAAACTTGGGACTATCTAGCGTCTGAGATGCATGAAATCGAAAACCGTCCTTCTATATTGATAGATTGTAAAAATTTTATGGAGTTGTTAAAAGGAATGGTTTGGGATTGAACCGTTGGGTTGCAACCGGTTAGGCGGGTTTGAAAAATTATTTAGGGAATTTTGGGGTTGTCTCCACCTAAGGTTTGGGTGACTTTTCCATGATGGATTATAGGTGTCACCAAGATTATTTTGCTCAGGCTTGAAGGTATACCACTTACCTCCCGCTTCATCGGTACGCGAGGATGTGTAGTCAACAAAGGCTTGTTCGGGGATTTCCATGCAATACTGAGTGTCATGGGGACCACTGTAGATTTCACATGAGGTAGTGATTTTGTTCACTTGGGTAGGTTGTTGTTGATCCCAGTTAACTTTTAATGATCGAATTCCTTAAGCTTTTGTTTAAGGTTTAGTTATGTTAGATAAATCTAACACAACATGGTTTAAGAAACTTTGTTTGTTAATACTAAAGATTATGCGCAAATTACATCTTTATTATGAAGAATTCTTCCGTGACACAAAAACTATATAATTTTCAAACAATAAAAGTTTCAATATTATTATAACAAATAATACGAATACTCTCTAGTATTAAGTTCAAAACTTGAAGCTATGATTATCGACTAAGGTACATTCAAACTCTTTGCCTAGACCTCCTTTTATACACAAGGAGTCTAGTCGATTTACAATTAGTACGAAAAACTTAGATTATTCTTATAGATCTATTCTATAAATAACTAATCCTTATCTCATAAGTAATCTTGATCTTCAAGCAATCTTTATCTTTCAGAAAAAGTTTTAATCTTTCAGTAGTTGATTTGTACAAGCAGCATTATCTATGTACAAGCATAGTAACTACTTAGAATATTTTTCCGGTCTTCATCAGCAGATACTAAAACTTTACTTAGCGTACTAACATATATAGCAGTATAACTAGCGTACTAATATACACTAGCAGTACTAAGTTACACTAGCAGTTCTAAGTTACACTAAGAGTACTATAGTTACCTCTAGCAGTTGTAACTAAGTTACCTAGCTGTAGTAACACAAACCTGAGTAGTAGTACTTCATGAAGGTTTTAATCCTAAATCCTCCCCTAAACTTGAGTTCATCTCCAAAATCATCAAGTTTCTTTATTTAAAGCTTCATTAATCACCCGGAGGATGCTTCCAAACACTTTATTGATTTTTGAGCTGTTTTGAGAAGTTTAAGAAGCTGATATACCATTTCACTGAAATGATCACATTGAAGCTTCTTGTTTAACATATCAGTAATTGTAGCAGGTGTAAGGGATATCTCTTTTCTACCAGCATGTGAATGTGCATATGTTGCATCCTTAATGAATGAACTCCACATGAGTCATATATTTTCCAATCCAAAATCAACACAAATGGTGACTCTAAAGTTTGCAGATACTCATAATATGGTCGTGTTTTTGTCTAAACCCACAAAAGTTATGGGTTTGAACAAATTGTGGATTTTTTGAATGCACGCCCTATACGGTATGCATTAACGGTCAATCCTACTATATATATTTCTTGCATTAAACAGTTCTGGTCTACTGTCGTGGCCAAAACTATCAATGGGAAAGCACAGTTACATGCCCTAGTAGATGGCAAGAAGATAATCATCACTGAAGCATTTGTTAGAAGAGATCTTCAACTAGCAGATGAGGAAAGAGTTGATTGTTTACCAAATTCTTCCATTTTTAAACAACTTACATTAATGGGGTATGAGAAAATTTTACAGCAGCTCACTTTTTATAAACCATTCTTTTCCCCACAACGGAAATTTCTCAATCATACTATTTCATAATGTTTAAGTCCAAAGACTACTGCATGAAATGAGTTTAGTAGCACTATGGCATCTGATATTACCTGTTTAGCTACAAACAAGAAGTTCAATTTTTCAAAATTCATTTTTGAAAGTATGATTAGAAACTTGGATAATGTGTCTGGCAAATTTTTGATGTATCCAAGGTTTGTACAAGTGTTTTTGGAACAACAACTTGATGATATGTCAACTCATAAGAGCATTTATATTACACCCTCTCACACTAAGAAGATTTTTGGAAATATGAGAAGGGTAGGCAAAGGTTTTTCTAGTAAAGTAACATCTTTATTTCCAACAATGGTGGTACAAAACTAATCACAAATGGGTGAAGGTTCAGAAGTTCCAACTGATCCCCATCACACACCCACCATTATTTAACCATCAACTCAACCTCAAAAGACACAGAAACCTAGGAAGCCTAAAAGAAAGACACTCAGGTACCTCAGTCTAAGGATCCTATTAAAGATGTTGCAGATGAGGCTGTCTATAAGGAGTTGGATGACAGTTTGGTGAGGGCTGCCACTACTGCTTCTAGCTTAGAAGTAGAGTAGGACAATGGTAACATAAATAAGACCCAATCCAAGAAGCCATGAGGGATACTATTGCTCAAACTAGGTTTGAGAATGTATCTAAACATTCTAATGATTCACTGCTCGCAAGAGGTAACATACTTTAAAGTGATGAGGATAGACTTAAACTTGAAGAATTAATGGAATTATGTATGAAATTACAAAACAAGGTTCTTGATTTGGAGAAGACAAAAACCACTCAAGATAATGAGATTGCCAGCTTGAAAGGAAGGGTCAAGAAGCTTGAAAAGAAAGATAGGTCAAGAACTCATAAGATAAAGAGATTATACAACGTTGGTTTGACTGCTAGGGTAGAATCGTCTGAAAATGAAGAAAGTTTGGGTGAGGATGCATCCAAACAGGGGAGGATTGATGCTATTGATGCAGATGAAGAAATTACCCTATTTAGTGTTCAAAATGTGGATGAAGAGATGTTTGATGTAAATGTTTTAGTTGGTGAGGAGGTATTTGTTGCAGAACAAGAAGCTGCTGGTAATATAGTTAGTACTGCTGGTGATGCAACAACTGTTAGTGTTGCTTCAATAACTACTGATGATGGTGATATTACTTTAGCTCAAGCACTTTTAGAAATGAAGAGTACAAAACCCAAGGTGAAAGGGGTTGTTATACAAGAGCTAAGTGAATCTACAACAACAATATCTTCACAACTATCATCACAACAATCACAGGACAAAGGTAAAGGGATATTAATAGAACCTGTGATGCCTATGAAGAAGAAAGATCTAATCAGGCTTGATGAAGAAGTTGCTTTAAAATTACAAGCTGAATTTGATGAAGAAGAAGGACTTGTAAGAGAGAAAGCTGAAAAAAACATCTGATGTAGTGTGTGCTTTGTAAGTGGATACATCTTCTCAACCAACAGATAATAAAGTATGTTCTGCATTGTCACACAATGAACTCCACAAGAATCATAAAGCTTCTAATTCAGCACTTTAACTAACCCTTGTTGATTCTTCCATACATTATCTTCAAGATGATGTTCAAACATGGTCTTCAAATTAAGATGTAAGAAAATATCCATGTAATTCACTGGCTTTGTCTTCTTAAATCTTGCTTTGACTATACTCTAAAGAACTTCTAAATCTTCTTTGTCAAAGTTTTTAAGCATCTTTCCAAAAGTTAAATACATCTGAGAATTACCATCTGCTCTGATAATTTGAAAATAGCTTTTCTTCCCTTCTTTGTAGATCTTGTAGTCAACAATGGTTGGAGATTTGGTAGATAAAGGTGTAGCTTCAATAGTTACATCATCTCCATCATCTGAAATGATTTCCATACATTGCTTAAGCTCTTTAGTTTCTTTATCATCATCCACCTTTTGCTTCTTTGAAGGCTCTTGTTCTAGCTCATCACCTGCTCTTTTAGAACTGCTTTCTTCTCTTGTCTCACTGTCTTCCACCAATTATGTGTCCATATCAACAAATGTGTTTACCCTTTTCATTGCTTTATCAAATAACTCTTGAACATTGGCAAAGGACTTAGTCTTCAAGTCTTTGGGCTTCCATCCTGCCATGTTTTTCAGATAGGTACATATTATACTCCTTTGTTGAGCTTTTGTGGGTGGTCTATTTCTCCTTTCTTCTGCTCTCTTGGCTGCAAAGTGCTTCCTTCTTTTCTCCAAGAGTTGTTGAAACAGTTTAGACTTTTCTTCAATTGTCAACTCTTCTTGTTCCTCTGCTTGCAGCCTTTGAGCTAATTCATAGTCAGTCTCAACCTTATCCTGAATATCATTCCATTGTGCAATTAAGGCAGCATTGGCTTCTTCTTTTTCTCTTGCAATCCTCTCTTCCTCATCAAATTAAGCTTGTAGCCTTATAGCTTCTTGTTCATCAAAGAGGACTTGATCTTTCTTCTTCATCTTCAAAGGTTCTTCAACCATGATTCCTTTACCCTTGTCCTTTGAAGAAGTTATTGGTGTAGATGCTTGCTCCTGCTCTTGAATAACAAGCCCTTTAGCCTTGGGTCTTGTAACAGCAGTTGTAGTTGTTGTAGCAGCAGTTGTAACAGCCTTGGGTTTAGTACTCTTTAATTCTGCCAGTGCTTGAGCTAAAGTCATGTCAACATCAGATAAATCTTTGGCAGCACTAACTGGAATTGTACTTGTAGTTGTAGCAGCATTAACCACAGGCTCTTCAGTTTCTACAAACCACTCTGCACATCAAGATCATGCACTCCAAACATATCAGGATCAGTGTCAAAATGAGTACTATCCAAGGTGATGTATTTATCAACATCAATATCATGAATTTTCCTCCCCTGTTTGGATGCATCCTCCTGATCACCCAAACTAGCTTCATCATCTAAGGAATCAATTCTAGCAGACAGACCAACCTTGTATAACCTTTTAAGACCATGAGTTCTTGACTTTTTCTTTCTCTCTAGCTTCTTAACTCTCTTTTTTAGACTTGTAATCTCCTGTGCTTGAGCAGTCTTTGTGTTTTCCAGGTCAAGAACTCTTTGTTGCAATTTGGTACAAAAGTCTATCAATTCCTTTAGTTGCAAACTATCCTCACCACTTCGAGGTGTATTAACTCCTGCAAGCAGTAGATCATTAGAAAATTTAGATACATTCTCAGACCTAGTCTGAGCAATGGTATCCCCCATGGTGTCTTGGCGTCGGGGACCACCACCTGAACTAGTTCTAATGGAACTTGGTTCATTAGGTGTTGCCTTGGATTGGGTCTTAGAGATGTTACCTCTGTCATGCTCTACATCTAAGCCAGTAGCAATAGTGGTAGCCCTTTCTAAACTGTCATCCATCTCCTTATAGACAGCCTCATCTGCTACATTCTCCACAAGAATACTAGACTGAGGAATCTCAGTGTCCTTTTTCTTAGGTTTCCTAGGCCTTTATTTCCTTTGAGGTTATGATGTTAATGGTGGAATAATGATGGGTGTGTGATGGGGATCAGTTGGCATTGCTGAACCTTCACCTATTTCTTCTTGAGCTTGAACCACCATGGTTGGAAATAAGGGTGTTTCCCTTCTAGAAAAGTCTTTTCCTTTCCTTCTCATGTTAGCAAAAATCTTTTTTATGTGAAAGGGTGTAACATAAATCCTCTTATGACTTGACATCCCCTCTAATTAATTATCCAAAAAGACTTGCATAAACCTTAGATACATTAAGAATTTACCAGCATTATCCAAGTTCTTCATCATGCTTTCAAAAATATACTTAGAAAAGTTAAACTTTTAGTTTATGGCTAAACAGATAATTGTAGAAGCCATAATGCTACTAAATTTATTCCATGCAGTAGTCTTAGCACTTAGGCATTGCAAAATAGTATGAATAAGAAATTTCCATTGAGGGGAAAAGTATGCCTTATAGAAAGTTAGCTTCTGTGAAAGTTTTTCACACCCTATTCTTGTAAGTTCTTCAAAAATGGTAGTATTAGGCAAGCAATCCGTACCTTCCTCATCATCCAATTGAAGGTCTCTTCGAACAGATGCTTCAGTAACAACTTTCTTCTTCCCATCTACTAGGGCTTGTAACTTTTGTTCCCTATTGACCGTTCTTACCTTGACAGTAGCCTAAAATCATTCAATACACAAAGTATATATAGTGGGATTAATAGTTAAAGCATACTTTATGGTGTGTGTATTCAGAAAATCAACAACTTGTTCAAATCCCTTACTTTCAGTGGGTTTAGCCAAAAACGCTACTAAATTGGGAGTATCAGCAAACTGTAGGGTCGTCATTATGTTAGGTTTTAATGATGAATGATGAAATTGAGTTAGGGTTTGTGATTAAAGAGTATATGATTGAATGAAATCAATTAAATAAGTGAATGAAACCCTTAATCGAAGTATTTATGAAATTACCCTCAACAACATTAACGTTCACCAGTAGTTGTAAGTTATGCCTAGCAGCATTAACTTTCAACAGCAGTAGTAAGTTTATGCCTAGCAGCATTAACTTTTAACAGCAGTAGTAAGTTTATGCCTAGCAGCATTAACTTTCCCTATTAGTAGTAAATTTATGCCTAGCAGCATTAATTTTCCCCAGCAGTAGTAAGTTTATGCCAGGCAGCATTAACTTTGAAATACCAGTAGTAACTCTAATTCCATTCTAATCAGCTTTTCCATCATCAAATTAACATTTTAGCTCACCAAATCACTCTATCTGTTTTTAATTCACACATCTCTCTTTCTGTTTTTATTCTCACCAACTCTCTTAATTATTTTACTCACCAAATCACTCTTTCTATTTTTACATATCTCTCTTTCTGTTTTTATTCTCACCAACTCTCTCAATTCTTTTTTTTCACAATTTTCACAATGTTAATTATACCAGCAGTATTAAGTATAACTAACAACATTAACTTAGCAGTATTAAGTATAACTAGCAGCAGTAATTATACTTAACAACGAAAACTTTTAATGACATGAATAACAGTACTAATTCATATAAAACTCTACAAAAACATAAAGAGATAAAAGATTTTAAGGATTTAGCATTCCAATACTAGCAATCAAATATTGAAACCTACTTACATCAAAAGCTTTTGTAAGTAAATCTGCAACATTCTTGTCAGCATGGATTTTAACCATATGAATCAACTTCTTTTCCTTGCAATCCCTAATAAAGTGATCTCTAATCTCTATATGCTTTGTTTTTTAATGAAAAACAAGATTTTTAATTATGTAAATAGTACTGTTATTATCAATAAAGATTTTGGTATGCAAGAAGTTATACCCATAATCAAGTAATTGATTCTGAATCCAAAGCATTTGTCCACATCAACTTGAAGCAGCCACATATTTAGCTTTTGTTGTGGAATTTACAACCACGGTCTATTTCATGCATTACCATGATATTAATATACTTCTAAGAAATTGACAACCTCCTGCAATATTAGGTGTATTCTCACTAAACTGGACATGCAGGTTCTCTTCAACTATCCTAGTTCTACTGCTGAATACTCTAAATGCTTTACTATTGATTGAGTACCCAACAAAGAATCCTTCATCAGTCTTATCATCAAACTTGCCTAAGTGATCTATGGTATTAAGAATTGTGACAGGACACCCAAATGGTCTCATAAAGCCTAAAGCTGGTTTTCTACGAAGAAAAAGTTCATAAGGGGTCTTGTTATGAGGCTTAGTTACTAATACCCTATTTTGCACATAGCAAGTTGTATTAACTGCTTCAGCCCAAAAAGTAGTAGGTAGCTTAGATTCAGCTAACATTGTCCTAGCAGCCTCAATTAGTGTTCTATTTTCCTCTCAGGTACTCCATTTTGTTAAGGAGTTCTAGCTACACTAAATTCTCTCTTAATACCTTTTCTCTCACAAAACTGATTCATCTCCTTATTCTTGAACTCAGTTCCATTGTCATACCTAATTACCTTAACCCTTTGATCTATTAGATTTTCTATTCAAGTTATAAAGGACTTAAGTATGCCATTAGTCTCATCTTTAGTAGCTAGAAAGAAAACCCAACTAAACCTACTGTAAGCATCTGTGACAACTAAGCAATACATCTTTTTCATTAAGCTTTTTACAAATGTTGGACCAAACAAATCCATGTGCAACATATGCAAAGGTTGGCTGATTGAACTTACTGTTTTGGACTTACAAGAAGCTCTATGTTGCTTTCCCTTTTGACAAGCAACACAAGTTTGATTATTTTCAAAAAGTTTTAAAGGTAAACCTCTTACAAAATTTCCCTTAACCAGTTTATTCATAGTTTTGAAATTTATGTATCTAAGCCTCATATGCCAAAGTTCAGATTCATCAGATGTGGCTTTTGCAAAGAGACAAGTTAGACCTCCTTTAGGAACAATAGTTTTTAAATCAACACTATACATATTGTTCTTTCTAGGAACTTTAAGTAAAACATGACTTTCATCAGTTAACTTAAAGTTTGGAGATAAAACAATACATTCAGTGTCATTAAAGAGAACACTATTCTATTTGTCACACATTTGTGAGACACTAAAGAGGTTAAACTTTAACTCTTTTACAAAATACACATTCTAAAAATCTAAATTACTTGTTTTGATTGTACCTCTGCCTGTGATTTTCCCTCCTTTGGGGTTACCTCCAATCTCTTCATAATCTGTAAGATAGGACATGTTCCCTGTCATGTGCCTTGAGCATCCACTATCAATCACTCCTTAATCCTGTAAATCCATTTGTGGATTGCCATGCACATTAGATAAGAAAATTAGTTTCTTTTGGGGACCCAAGCCATCACTGACTTGGATCTACCTTGTGCATTAACATAATCAAACTTTTTCAGGGTGATTGATGCACTGTTGTGTTTAGAAACATGGTCTAAAACTTTAGTATTTGGTTTCTAAACCCAACAAGCTGAGGCCTTAACAGCATTAACATTATTTCCCTTAACAGCATTAACTACTGCTTTTGGCCTAGCAGCATTAAATACTTCTTTTGGCCTAGCAGTATTAAATTTTTTATCCTTGACAGTATTAACCCTCTGATTAAAATTACTGTTTTTAAATGATGTATTCTTGTGAATGGGCCTCTTAACAGTTGAATGTGTTGTTTTAGAAAGATTTGACACTGGACTAGCACCATTCACTGTTGCTTTTATGTAAGCAGTATTAACTTGTCTAGCAGTATTAACTGATACTAGGCCAGACTTCATTAGTACTGCTCTTGGAACCATGTTCTTGTTAGGCCAGGGGTGAGTCTTTTTGGCAAAATTCTGATGATTCACCCTTTTAGCATAGTTCCAAACAGGTTTTGTATTTTGAAACTGTTTTTGATTCACCTTTTTACAATCTACCTTCAAGTGATCAAAACTTCCACATACATAACAAGCTTTATTAAACATCTCAAAGTTACTTCATAGTCTTTGAGACATCATATTATTCTAGTTTCTTTAATTGCCTTTAGGAATATGAATGTTTTGCCTATTTTGCTTAACATGATTAACAATTTTCCTAGCAGTCATTTCTTGCTGTTTAGGTTTGACAAACTCTATCTTAGCAAAACTAGGCTTAAATGTTTTCTTTTCAATATTAATCTGAGGCACATCATCTTCCTCATTATCAAACACCCAATCCTTAATAATTGGAGCACCATAATGCTTCCTAACTGCTTTAGGCTTTGCTTCACTAGCCTTAGCTTCACTGTTCTCAGCTACAAGCTTAATAACTGTAGGCTCACTAATTATAGGCTCATTCACAAACTCTTCTAGACCAAAGAATGAAAAATCAGGTTTTGGAGGCATAAAGTTTCCTGTATAGGGAGGTGGAACAGCATTATACCCTAAACCTGTTTTGCAATTATCAACTATCTGACAGTCTATTAATTTTCTTAAGTTTTTAGATAAATTCTCAAAATTTTCTACTGTTAGTTGAATTTCATCTTTTGGTTTTTGAGCCAGTTCCAACTTTCTTCTAAGCTCTGTAATGGCTACTTCTCTTAAATGAATCTTAGGTTTTAAGACCTTGATATCTTCCTCATAAACATATTCATTTTTCTTATAACTAGAAGTCTTGCTTCTACAGACTCTAAACATGTTTTATAAGCAATAACATTTAACTTAGATGCCCTTAAGCCTTTTAACAATTGTTCATTTTGTTTTTTAAGAATTTTAACATTTTCCAAACAAGATGATGAACAGTTTGAATCAGTAAATATAACACCCCGTGTTTTAGGGTCATTTACGACATCAATAAATTCACTATGTATTTTTAGTATTATACGCGTTTGCTTTTAAATCGTAAACCATCACAAGACACCAAAGCATTAGAAGTAGTTGTCTTTACTGGCATAACCCTTCTTGTGTTATCCCTATTCCTGTTTTCTTGGTTCTTTGGAGCCCTGCACTCCCTTGCAAAGTGTCCCTTTTTGGAGTTATAACACTCCACCTTGGACTTATCAAACCCAATGGTCTCATTACTATTAACAGTAAGCTTTCTTCCAGTGTTCTTCAAGGATCTCCTTGCCCTTATTATTAGCATAGCCATCTGCCACCTCAAGTCAATCTCTTCTAAATCATCAGGATGAATTTGTTGCAAGTCCTCATTGTCAAGTTGTGGACTGTTTGGTTGACTGCTAAGAAATCCACGATCTCAACATACTCAAGTTATTAATTGTTGTTGAGTTTTCAGCAGTAGTTGTGCTAGCTTGTTGTAAGCACCATTGAGCAGTAAATTAACTTTTTTTTTTTACTCACATTTGTACTGCTTGGAGCGGTTTGAGGACACAATAAGGCTATGTTTTGGTGTGTTTGTACTGGGATGTTTACCTTTGCCCTCTGGTTCTTAGGTTATTCAGGTTGTTCGCAAAGATCAATCCAGGCTGAATAGTATTTTCTCAGGCTTGTTCCTCTACGCATTGGTATGGTTTTCAATTCTGGTGACAGATGTTCTTAAGAATTCTGATTCACATCTGACTTGTGAGTTACTTTACATCATGTTTATCCAATGACTGATTAAGCTTTTGAAGCCTATCAAAGGTTTGTTACTAACACCTTGTGCTAGATGCAGTAAATTTTGTATTACTGCTTTAGAAGATTCCTCTGAGTCTTTTTAGTAGCAGCATTCCTTCCAAACCTCTTTTCAATAGCCTACAGCAATGACTTGGCATCTTTGATGGAGATAAACTTTAATTAATGTTCATTAGGGATGTCCATCAATAAAGTTCTTCTTGCCTTCAACTCTAACCTGCTTGTTGCCTTTTCTTCAGCAGTTGTAGGAGCAATTGTAGTTTCAACACCTTCAACAACTTTTGTTATTGGAGGTGCATTACCATTCTCTATGACTTTTATAGAGAATAATCAATCATCTAGATGTACTGTTCCATCTTCATCCTCCAAAAGCTCATACTTACCTGGTTTGAGCATAGGCATCTTTTGATCGCAGCCACCATATGTACTGGAGTCTTCGTTCTATGTCTTCTTATCAAAGTTTCTTCAAAGCAACAGCTTTGTTACCCCTTGTTGTTCCTTGTTAACTTCTAAATGATCGTTTCCTTAGCTTGATTTATAGGTTTAGTATGTTGATAAATCTACAAAACTTTGTTAAGAAACTTTGTTTGATAATTCTAAAGATTATGCGGAATCTAATCTTTAATATAAGAAGAATTCTTCAATTAAACCTGTAACACAAAACAATATAATTTCAACCATAAAAAAACTCCAACTAATTATTATTACTACAATAATACGAATACTACTCATAATTATTTGTTTATCAAAACCTTGAAGCTATGAATTATACGACTAAGATACCAAAACAAAAGATTTCTAGATTGTATATATTAACTCTATGCCCTAGACCTCCTTTTATACACCAAGGAGTCCTAGTCAATTTACAATATATTACTAAAACTTAGAATATTCTCAAAGATCTATTCTATAAATAACAATCCTTATCTCATAAGTAATCTTGATCTTCAAGCAACCTTTATCTTTCAGCAGTTGTAATCTTTCAGCAGTTGTAACTTTGTACTAGCAGCATTAACTCTTAACAAGCAATAGTTACTACTTGGAATATTTTCTTCAATCTTCACTAGCAGTACTAACTTTACTTTAGCAGTACTAATATATACTAGCAGTAGTAACTAGTAGTGCTAATATACACTAGCAATACTAAGTTACACTAGCAGTACTAAGTTACACTAATTTTTACTTAGCAGCAGTAACACAAACCTTAGCAATAGTAACTCCAAGATCATCAAAAAGTCTTTTAATCCCAATAGTATCCTAGTTAAATTAGCTTTAGCAGTCGAAATTGATTTGACATGATCCCTTGTGTTCGTTTTCATCGAGCTGGGCGGACTTTTGAACCATCTTTCTTGTAAGACTTTGCTTATCTGTCCAATTTGAATTTCCAAGGTCTTAATTGAATTTCCTTGATTTCTGATAGTTTCATCGGTAGAAGCTCGATTTTCTTTGATTATGTTCGAGTTCTCCTCGTGTCTCTTTGCTGATTCAGCCATGAATTTGGTCAGTGATTCTTCTATAGTTTGTCTTCGATCGGGGTACAAAGAGTTTCAGTTGTTTCTTTGGTAGAATCCTGGCCCTGTTGCTCTGTACTGTCCTCCAAGTTGGTAGGGTGCACCAAACTATGTATAGTAAGCTTCTTTAAGGTTTTTCCCTTTTTCTTTGAGTGGACAGTCTTTGGTGTAATGTGGTCCCTTGCATAGTTCGCATCCCACCTGAGCAGCATATACTTTCTCATTTACCTTCTTAATTTCTCTCCCCAAGATTGTTGAGTTGAGCCTGGATAGCGGCAAATCCGTCAAAAGTTTTAGTACTTTTGGTTCTTGATGTTCCATTATGCTATTTTTGAGAGTATTCAGCTATCTCTTGGATGGCTACTTTTTCATTTGTAGCTGTCTTAGTTGGTATGACAAATTTCGAATAAATGATTTGTCTAGTTGGAACATCCAGCCTGTTATAAACCAAGATTACCTCCTGCATATCAGTCAAATAGTGTTAAGGACATTTTATCAAGAGTTCTTTAAATCTTTCTCAAGCTCAGAAAAGGCTTTCGTCGGGTTCTTGCTGAAAGTTGTTAATTTCGTCCATTTTCTTTGCAGTACGAGTAGGCGGACAATATTTGCTTAGAAACCTCGATTTCAGGACTTCCCAAGTTAAAATTGAACCAACGGGTTCATTCCTGAGCCAACGGCTTGCGGCTCCAGTTAGGGACACAGGGAAAGCTCGAAGCATGATTTGATCTTGAGTTATATTTGGGATGTGGAATAAGTCAACAATCTCCAGAACTTTTTCAATGTGTTCGTTTGCATCTTCGTGTTCTGAACCTCTGAAAGTATTGTCGCGAAGTTCTTTGAGAAATTTACCCTTCAATTCAAAGTGGGTATCAATATTGATCTTGGGCCTAATAACGCCGAACCCATAATCCCCGCGGGTCTTGCTCATGTATTGTTCCATTGTTTCCGTCATAATTTCTGTAGCTTCTTCTTCTGATCGTTCTTCGATGTCAGAAAACAAATCAAATTCGAGTGAACTCAATTTTACAAGACCAGGTGTCTCAAAAAGCCTCCTTTTTGAACAAAATATTCTTTTCGAGTTTCCCAAAGGTGTAAATAGTTCCTTAGTGGAACTCCTTGTCATGCATCACCTAAAACATAGGACAATAAATCAGTAGGATAGGCTCTAAAAAGGAAGGATACATAAAATTAAACATGGAAATCAAATTTAGTTCTGCTACTATGTTAGGTGATTGATACGCCGTATTCAATTGATTTGAATACACCGTATGGATCTTTTGAAGGTCAGTACGTCATATTGAGTTTGTAGAATACGCCGTATTATTTGGAAGAACATGATAGGTTGTTTAGATTGCGGAAATCAATACGTTGTATCTGGGAAGAAATTTTGATACGTCGTATCCAACTCGTAGATACGTGATAACATCAGATATTTGATACTTTTTAGTGTCAATTTTCCCCTAAAAATACATGCAATTGTCTTATAAATACTTGAATTTGATACTTTTATGGTTATTTCGCTATTTTCAGGTAAAATGCATGTATGTGACAAGAAACACGAGGAAAGAACGTAAAAATGAAGAAAACGCGGATTCTTACGAGACTTTACGGCGTAACCCCTATGATAGTGTTACGCCAAAACCTATTCAAGGTAAGACACGTCACCTAGCAACATTACGGTGTAACCACACGTAAGGTTTACCCCATAACATTATTAATATGGAAGGATGAGTTATCTGAGTCAGCATTACGGCGTAACATGGACACTTAATTACGCCGTAACATCCTTTAAGCCTGTAAGATGGAAAGTGCACATCAGCAGTTTACGGCGTAAACCCCTAAAAGGTTATGCCGTAAACTATTCGTAATCTATAAATAGAGGCCTCATTCAGATAATTCCATATCAACCATTCCACCACAGATCTAAGGGTGATCAAGGCCTTCATAGCTCAAAGAATTCCACCAGAAGTCTAAAGGAGATCACACTTAAACTTACTTTTGTATATAATCGTTCATAAACAACTTCTGTAAGAATTATGAGCTTTCCATCCATGATTATCTTTATTAATTCTTTCTTTGTTGTTGCCATGAGCAGCTAAGCACTTCAAGTGCTAGCCTAGTCATGAATTTACTATCGTTATAATACTTGTTTCCTGTTAGATCATTGTTTCGTTGGATATCCTTTTGACATTAGTAGTATTGCGGGTGGTTTAGATCATGTTAATCATGTTATTCGATTACCACTTGAACATGGGATTAGCACGGTACTAGGGAAGAATGATTATTCTAACCCAAGTGTAGGAACTAACTTTGTTACCGCCTCTATCACTTAATATACTAAAAAAGAACAGGAACACTTTCAGAGAGGGTTAATAATATGTATAGGTTATTAGACTAGTTCTTGGGATAGTTGGGATTAATCACTATGACATGGTTGCCCTACCTTCGTGACTTTTGGGGGATTCGGGATCGTAAGGATTATAGGGCAGACTAAAGATATATATTCAGTTATGTCGACTTTAGAAACCACTAATGAAACCATGGTGTAACATTGCATAGGAAAACATAGTTATAACGGTAGTGATGGAAAGGCTGGGCTAGCACACTTCTCTCCCTGATTACTTCTATCTCTTTTACTTTTCGCATATTTACTTTCTTTTTAATCTCAAAATCAATCTTAAAACTACTTTAAAAACGTGACACTTTCAAATTAAAACAAATTAACACTTAGCTCTTGGGACGACCTCGGATTTACCATCTCTACACTACTTATGACTGGGTTCTATGTCTGTTAGTGCGTTTGTAAAGGTAAAGCGGGTTTTATAAATTTAAAACTTGAATAAAATATATTTTAAAATAAAATACATATCAAGTTTTTGGCACTGCTGTCGGGGAGCTAAAAAATTTGTATTAATTTGATTACTTGTAATTATATCTATTTCTCTCTCGAACTTCTAAAATCTGCAGGAACTATAGCGGGAGTAGACATCAATTCTCTCACCATGGAACAATACTTAGCATTGTCACGAGAAAACCAGGCACCGGGCATGGTTAAAACCAAAAATCGGAGGCAATGTTAACTTTGAGATCAAGAGTCAATTCATGCGAGAATTGAGGCAAGACACCTTCTCCAGAAATACGAATAAGGATGCCCATTATCATGTTGATTGAGTCCTCAACATTGTAAGTTTGTTTAATATTCTTGGAGTATCGCAAGATGCATTACTACTACGTGTTCCCGTTTACTCTTACTAGATCTGCTAAAAGTTGGTTGGATAAACTCACTCTAGGAGTTGTCAACACTTGGGACCTCCTTAAAAAAGCCTTTATCCAAAGGTATTGTCCTCCATCCAAGACCGCTAAACAACTTGAAGACACCCACAACTTCAAACAAGAAAGCAATGAATCGTTATACCAAGCTTGGGAACGGTATAATAATTTGCTATACAAGTGCCCAACCCACGACATAAATAGCCATCCAAAGGTAAACATTTTTTATAAAGGGTTAAACACTATGAACTGCCAGTTGCTTGATTCGCAAGGACTAATTCCTAGGATGACCCCAACTCAAGCTCTGACGGCAATACAAACTTTGGCTGACCACTCTCAAAAGTGGCACGATGGGCCATCGAGCAAGAATGTTAGCAGCAACAGTAACACTGATGGACTTGCTGCAATTGTAAGTAAATTGGATAACTTGGGACGCGATATAAAGAAACTAAAAGAAAATGTTCATGCAATCCAAGTTGGATGTCAAATCGGTGAAGGACCTCACCTTGACAAAGAATGTCCTCTCAACGAGGAAGTCAAGCAGGTGGATGAGGTCAAGTATGGTAAGTTTGGGCGTCCAACCCCTTTCAACAGAAGTAGTGGAGCCAAGTTTTGTGTAGGTCTGATATCATAATAAATACGTACTAGCCGTATGTATATAATATCAAGTATCCCGTTAGAAATAAGAATCACTTTAGAAAAAGTAATAATTAAATCTTTCGGAGTCGTATCCCGAAGAGAGATGAATTTGAAATCCACGAAAGTGTTTTGTTTGATGCTTGAATATCGAATATTTTTGTTTTTGGATTAAATTTAAAGATAGCGATAAACTAGATTATACTAATTAACAAGAAAGCTAATAAGATGAAAAATATATTAAAAAATATGCTTGTCAAGTGAGGTGAAAAGATCATTAAATGTGAAATAAAGACATAATAAAGAATTGGTACCCGTTTAAAAAACCGTTTTCTCACAACGTTGGTTTATATTGAAAACAAGCCTTTATTTTAGTACAAATTACTTTAAATGATGACGAATTAACACTCGTAAAAATATTATTTTCTCCCGACGTTGGTCTATTTTGAAAACGATATCTTATAAAAGTATTAATTACTAGATTTGATGTTTGATTACTTCTCTAGCTTTTGCCCTTCGAAATATTCAAATAAGAAATCTAAATTAACTATATGTTATTAATCAACAATTTACTTTTTATTCCACACTTAACTCACTTTCCACGGTCACTGAACAAGCATAAAAAAAATCTACTCGCTAGTGATCATAAAAAAATAAGCTAAAATAAGATCACTCGAAAAGCTCTAAATTGAAAACAATATAAAATAAGCTAGTCTAAATAAGCTATTAAAGTAGCTTATTAGAATATAAGCTTAAGAGATCGGATCCAAAAATAAGCTATAAGCATGAGCTTATTTGGAAATAAGCTAAAAAGAAATAAGAAAAAGACAAGAGAATAAGCTTAAATAATAAGCTAAAGAAAACACCAACCTTTAAAATAAACTTCTTCATTAATAAGCTCAAAATCTTGATTACAATAAGCTAAAATAAGCTTGAAAAAACTTTTACAATAAGCAAACTAATAAGCTAGAAAGACATAAAAATAAGCTACACTAAATCTACACTACTCCTACTCTACTTGAAAATAAAACTAAATATAACACCCTCACAAATGAGCAGATGCGTGCATTTTATAGCCTCAAATGGATGCTGGGGGTATTTTCTTCAATTCAGGTACTCAACCAATAACACTTCCAGATCTAGGGGTATTTTGGTCAATTCTTGTGCACCACCGACTCTTAATTGCTTAATGAGTACGCCAATTATTTCCAGCTGCTATATTCCCTTTTCAGCCAATCAAGAGCCGCCACGTCACCTTTCTAGAAGCCTCGAGATTATAACCTCGTACTGACCCGTCTGCTCTGAACCTTGTACTGAACCCTCTGAATTCTGAACCTCGTATGAACAGTACCTACGACCTGCCATCTGACATTCCAATCATTAGATGGCCACATGTCACCTCTTGAGTGATGCCACGTGGCCTGCTAGCCGTCACCGGAGCCACCACCAGACCTTCTGTCAACGGTGGTCAACGGTGGCCACCGACGGTCAATGGTGGTCAACGGTGGCGGACCACCGGTCAACCACCACCGGACCACCTGTCAACCACCTCCGGACCACCGGTCAACCACCACCGGACCACCGGTCAACGGTGGTGGCCAACTGGGTCGTGGGCCGGGTCAGGTCAGGTCTTAGGCTAAGTTTGGATAGGGTCGGGTCCGGGTCTAGATCAGGTCGGCCACGTGGCGTCTACGTGTCACCACGTGGCGTACACGTGGCAGCTGACGTGGATTATATACCACAACTGAGAGTCGAACCCAAGACCTCTAGCTTAGCGACTCAAGGGTTACCCCAAGATCCAGCTGAGCTAGAGCATAGTTGTATTATATGTATGTGAAATAAAATATAAACCCCTTCTTAATCTTGTCCAGGTTAATTTAATAAGAAAGGTTCAAAAATCGGCTCGTAGGTTCAAATACAAAAGGTTCAAATATGAAAGGCCGGTACCGTCAGACTCGTAATTTTGTGCTCTTTCCAAGGGAGTGATCGTGAAATATTAACGACTTCGTTTGAACCGTGATAAACACGAAAACGACGTCGAAAGTCGCCCGAAAATTACCATTTTTGCTTTGTTTTCAATCCTTTGTACCTGTAAGACATAAAAACATAATACAAACATATTTGCAACATATTTATCCATATTTTAGTGTTTTAGTCCGTTAATTAGCATTTTCCGGAGTACAAATGATGTGTGTTTTAGCACACATCAAATTCCTCCGCACTAAGCCATTGCTAGTCCCACACACAATGTAAATAAAACAAGCCCATAAATAAATAATAAAATCCCCTTTTAACTTATGACCCCTCACAATCAAACAAGAACAGAAAAGGTTCATTAAAAAGGTTCAAAAATCATTTATTTTGAAAGCACCCCCGTTTTAACCACTTATTCAATAAAAGATAAAAACTAAAATAAGAATTAAATAACATTATTTAAAAGGCTTTAAGAACGGGAGTTCATCATCCTTGATTTTCACAATCCTCAAACTAAGCTTACAACGAAATCATAGTTAAATATAAGATTAGATGCTAACACTACTCATAAATACTAATTGTGTAAATGCAGCTACTTTTTGCTCTCTTATTCCTAAATCCTCTAAGGATTTTATTATTATTATTGATGACAAATAAATTATGTCCTTATTATTATTATAGCAATATTATTAAACCTTGGTCCTTTAAACAACTGCCACATCGCTATGCGAGCCGACCATGGTCCAGGAGTCTTATTTCGACCTCGGTGAATTCCTCGACCTTTTAGAAGGCTGCAACATCGGTTGTGAGCAGGCAAGATGCAGCAAACTTTTATCAGTCTAGGATTATTATTACTATGTGCCTTATTTAGAAGACTGTCACATCGGTTGTGAGCCGGCAAGAGGCAGTAAACTTTTATCAGCCCACGGTTTTTATTATTATTATTATTACCTCCACCCTTTAAATGACTACCACATCGGTTTTGAGCCGGCAAGAGGTAGTGGTCTTATTTTGGCTTTGGTTTATTACATAATTATTATTATTGTCAAATTTCAAGTCCTGTGGTCTTTTAATAACTGCCACATCGGTATGCGAGCCGACCATGGTCCAGGAGTCTATTTCCCCACAACACTGATAAAACCTTAATGTGTACCTTACTTTCACCATAAAGAATCTCTACGAAGTGATCTAAACTAAGAATCGCAAAAACCAAAGCAACTTTATTTATTGAACAATTATATAACGTTTATTAAGCTGGTGGGAGCAAAAAGCCACAATTAACCTCTATGAGCTCTAAAGAGATCCAACTACTCCACGTTTAGGCATCTAACTTATATTCAACTCTATCATTTTTAGTTTCTTTGCAAAATTTTAAAGTTAAGCAAACGCTAAGCCTCGAAAGCTAAGGGGAAAGCTAGAGTTTAAAACTCGGTCAAGTCAAAAGCTACCTAATTCTACGGGCCTACTTATTTATATATTTTTATATTTTCATCATTTCATTTATTTTTAGTTTTTTAGTTTTTTTTACGAATAGAACAATAAAATTTTAAATTTTTTTGTCAAAACGGGGTTGCGTGGGAATACATATAGGCACATGTATGATCACATTTTGATAGAAATCCCCCCCCCCCACACACACACACTTAGAATGGAACATTGGCCTCAATGTTCAAAAATATCGGGTTTTACCCCCACACTTAGGAACAAAAAAGGCAAATGCAAAAAAATTCCAAGTGTGAAAAGGGAAGCAATAGATATATATATGATCAGAATTAAGGATTTCCATAATATTATGAAGAAGATCAGAGACCGAGAGATTGGAGGATTAAAAACAAGCACGGAGGTCTTCACGGTCTGAGGGAATCCTGCAAGCAAAAACGAGCACCCACAAAACACAACAAGGAAAGAAGCACTCCCCCACACTTATTCATTATTATACTACTAAACTAATATATTATTATTACTAAGAAAGATAGAAAGAAGAAGAAAACACGGGTTGCCTCCCGAAAAGCGCTTGTTTTTGTTCGAGTCTCTAGCTTGACTCTAGTGTTACTTACTTTTAATTTCAAGGTCAAATCCATCACCCGTTGTGAAATGAGGATGGTAATAGTGATACATCACCTCCTTAGGTGAGTATGCAACAGAACGGGGTGATGGCATATGATGAAAACCAAAAGTAGGGGTCTCCATCACCCACGTCTTCTCACCCGACTGTGTCAGGGAGAAAAAAGGATCAAAATTTTCCACTTCCCTTAAGGAAATTTCCTTAGAATCGGGAAATGGTGTGACTAGTAGGGTAGACTCATCAATAACTAGAGTCGACTCAGGGGGTCCAGACTACTAGTGTCCTCAAGATCAAAGTAAAAATGAACATACTCCGGTGGAGATATGACGTGAGCGAGTTCATCGGCGAACTCCTCAAGATGAGAATCACTCCTATCCGCAGGAGGAAGCGGATCAATTGAAAGATCAAAATGAAACGATTCATATTCAAGAAGAGAAAGATCAGAATGAGAAGTGGTACTACCACTACTCTTCTCTTCGATATGATCGACATCAAAACAGAATGATTCGTATTCCGGAAGAGAATGATCAGAATGAGAAGTGGTACTGCCACTACTCTTCTCTCCGATATCAAAGCAAAATGTTTCATAATCAGGTGAAGAATCATTAAAATTAGAAAGAAGGGTGTAGGTCTCTCCCAAGAGAAGGTCACTACCCCCGCAGGGTGTAGGTAACGAGGAAAAGAACATCGTGAAGAATTAAACAATAAGATAAGAGAAAGAGATAAGAATTAAACGCTAGAGAGGATAACGAAGAATTTTTTATTTCTAATATACATTTAAAAGAAAAATAAAATAGAATTAAAAAATATTTTTGGATTTTTGTAAAGATAATAAAATAAAATAAAAATATTTTTGGTATTTTTAAAAAAAATTTATAAAAGAAAATAAAATAGAAATAGAAAATATTTTTTTTTGGATTTTTATTATTTTTATAAGTACGCAATTAAACTTTCAAAAGAGAAAGGATCTTCAAGGCATCAACATCGAAACAAAACGTGAAAATCATACAACTCTCCCCGGCAGCGGCGCCATTTTGATATCGTAATAAATACGTACTAGCCGTATGTATATAATATCAAGTATCCCGTTAGAAATAAGAATCACTTTAGAAAAAGTAATAATTAAATCTTTCGGAGTCGTATCCCGAAGAGAGATGAATTTGAAATCCACGAAAGTGTTTTGTTTGATGCTTGAATATCGAATATTTTTGTTTTTGGATTAAATTTAAAGATAGCGATAAACTAGATTATACTAATTAACAAGCAAGCTAATAAGATGAAAAATATATTAAGAAAAATATGCGTGTCAAGTGAGATGAAATGATTATTAAATGTGAAATAAAGAGATAATAAAGAATTGGTACCCGTTTAAAAAACCGTTTTCTCACAATGCTTGTTTATATTGAAAACACGCCTTTATTTTAGTACAATTACTTTAAATGATGAGGAATTAACACCGGTAAAAATATTATTTTCTAACGACGTTGGTCTATTTTGAAAACGATATCTTATAAAAGTATTAATTTCTAGATTTGATGTTTGATTACTTCTCCGGCTTTTGCCCTTCGAAATATTCAAATAAGAAATCTAAATTAACTATATGTTATTAATCAACAATTTACTTTTTATTCCACACTTAACTCACTTTTCACGGTCACTGAACAAGCATAAGAAAAATCTACTCGCTAGTGATCATAACATAAACCGAACAAGCGATAATAATAGACATATTAAGCAAATCTAACTGAACCAATAAACAACTACATGAAACAAAACTAAACTACTAAACAGATAATCGAATCGAACCAAATAAGCAATATCAAATCAGGTAACCAACATAAGCAATATTCTTTTCAAACCATTTTGAGTAAGGCAAATAAGCTAAATGATACTACTAAGTCTCATATGGTTTGAAACAAAAGGCAAAATTATACTAATTCAGATTTGATTGAAAGCTAATACTAAAATGATTTAAACTCTTAAAACCAATAAGACGAGACAAACTAACAATCCGAGACCTATAAGCTGCAAACGACAATAAGCAAATATGAAAAGTAAACCTACTTACCTGGGCCCAAAATAAGCTAACGAAAGCTGAAAATCATCTCTTCATATCATTTAACCAAAATACAAACTAAAATCATTCGAAAATCATTACTCGATCAAACTCCAAACCCAATCTCTTACATCTAATTTGAATGAAAGAAAAATACATAAAAGAAATTACTAATTTAATCCTAATCTATACTAATCTAAAAATATGAAACGAAAAATCTAAAACTAAAAAAAATCCTCACGTCTGCTACTTTTCAAACTACTCCTACGCTAACTTATGAATAAAAGGAAACAATATGGAAAAAAAATGAAAGATGTAAAATGAAGATGAGATAAAAGTGTCCTGCTCCTTTTCCTTTTTATCACTTGCGTCAAGACTAAGCCATTCAAAATGGATTTTGGCCTCCTCCTTTTTGATCTGTGTTACTAGGCCTAGTGCGTGGGCTTCAAATTTGCAAATCAATTTATGGGCTGAGCTTTTAATTCCAATTGATGGGCCAAGTTATTTCACTTGGTCTTGGGTTTGCATACTAATAAGTATGGGTCGGTCCGACCCATATAAATGGTGTCGGGCTGGTCCAATAAAAGATAAAGGAACTGTCGGACTCCAATTTTCGTGCTCTTTCCAATGGCATGCTCTGGGAATTTTAATGACTTCATCTTGATCTTGAATAATAACCACTCTTGATCAAAACGAACCCGAAAATACCTGTTTTTGCTCCGTTTTCAATCCTTTGTACTTGTAAGACATAAAAACACAAACCAAACATTTTTGCAATAATATTAAGCATATTTCATAATTTTAGTCCAATTAATAGTGTTTTCCGGGTTATAAATGATGTGTGTTTTAGCGCACATCAAGGTCCACCAGGATACTACACGCGTACAGATAATCAAACATCCTTTGGAGAAAAGAAACCAAACTTGGTTGAAATGATTAACAAGTATATGGAAGAAGCTACCAAAAGATAAGCGGAGCAGGATGGATGGCTGAAAACGTTTTGCCAAAACACTAAGAATAGCCGAATTAATCATGACAAAATTATCCACAAACTCGAATCTCAGTTAAAAACCTTAGCTGCTGAAGTAGAAATAAAGATAGCACCATTTGAAGAATGTAAAACAATCTTTGCCAATGACGGGACGCCTTTGTACACACCATTCTATTACTCTCCCATAGAAATCGAGTACTTTTCTTCTAATTCAAGAATTTTGGATGACGAAAAATCTAAAACAACTGATGTTAAAACTTGAAGGCTATTCCTGAATGGAAATCAAACCTACCCAAACAATTGGTAAACCACTATGTCGAACCTTACATACCACCAATTCCTTTTCCTAATCGATTAAAACAACATGCTAAGGAAGCCCTATTTCATAAGACCATGGAGTGTTTAAAGAAAATTAAGATAAATCGGCCCTTCCTCAAGGAAATCAGGCAAACGGATAATTATCCTAGATACATGAAAGACCTGGTAGCCAATAAGCAATTAGCTGATGATGATGGTGAAGTTAGGATGAATCTTAGATCCTTAGTTCTTCTCGAAAATCTGCTACCTCCAAAAGAGAATGATCCAGGAAGTTTTATTCTTCTTTGCTCTATAGGAATTTTAGATTTTAACAATGCTTTGGCTGACCTAGGAGCTAGCATTAGCATTATGCCTTTTTCCATGTTCAGACACCTAGGAATAGGGAAACTTAAACCAATCAATATGGTTATAGAAATTGCGGATGACACTAAATGCATCCCAAAAGGGATTGTCAAAAATCTGCTCATAATGATTGATAAATTTATTCTCCTAATTGATTTCATCATACTAGACATAATTGAGGACTTTAGGATGCCCGTCATTTTAGGAAGACCTCTTCTAGCCACTGCCCATGCTAAAGTAAATATATTTCAAAAAACCATTATTTTAGAGGTTGGGAATGAAAAGGATGTTTTTAAATGAGAAGTAATTTTTCCAACAACATAAACAAATTTATTCGAATGATTAAAACCAAGATGAACACAGAAGATGATGAATTAATGAAAATCGACTCTGATTTATTCACATTTAATACTAACTTAGGCGAAATTAACCATCTCTTATCTATTGACCCTGATGTGTTCACTTATGATATAGAGGTTCAAGAATCGTATGAGGAAATTGTTTACAAGTGTAGCTTGATCGCCCAAGAAACAAATAGGGGACTTAGTTCAAACTTAACCTCTACTAAGAAAAAATTACATTGGTGTACCACCATTTCTCGCAAGAAAGAATGAGTACAAGAAATATGGGCATCCTACAACCCTCTTGAGGAAAAATGTGACGGGGTTAGCTTGTTCCATAATGAAATAAAATGTCATTGGGAAAGTGAAAATGACGGCAAACGAATAGAGGTTGAATGGGAGAATTTAAGTTTGAACAATTGGTTATGAAATAGGCTTGGAGAGGTTAGTGAGACAGCTAGGGACAAAATTCTTCGAGATCGTTGTACGAAAAGATTCGAGAATAAATATGATGACAGTGAAGAATTTGAAGATCCTGATAGATGCAAGGAGAGTAAAGAAAACAAAATCCTATGAACCATATTAAACAAGTTACATGATGAATGGTTCAAGGGAACAGATGAATATGATCACGATTTAGAAGGAATAATTGATTACCTAGAACCAACATTATATGACGGATTTGTTGATTCGGACAACAGAGAATATAAGGAAAGGAAGTGTAGATTACTAGGAATGCCCTACATCAAACCACCCCCAATTTTAATTGAAAAGATTAATGTTACCAGATATAGCATTGGTCTAGGGGAAGTTTATACAAACATAAAGTTTCGAGAGTGGAAGAATTATCTAAGACTAGGGGAAATATTGCCACCATAAAAGCTGGAATTATGGATGAAAACTCTAGGAATGACGATAATGAAGAATTATACGACGAAACATAGAATGGGGATTAGTCTAACTTAAAGACTCGTTAATAAAAAAAAGTGCTTGTCGAGAGACAATGTCACACCCCGCCAAGGCAAAAACGCGAGGCGTAAACAAGAATGGATATCATCACAACACATGGTGTCTATATAGAGAATACTA